>JADBJO010014457.1:0-5000 GCA_016801955.1 Conus betulinus | reverse complement strand
GTGTGTGTGTGTGTGTGTGTGTGTGTGTGTGTGTGTGTGTGTGTGTGTGTGTGTGTGTGTGTGTGTGTCCGCGAACGCATGCGCATCGACACATGAATGCATACCCATGTGAGGCTCCATCAGAGTAAGCATCGAAAACGCTCACCCAATCCTCTCATCAATTTCTAAACAAACTGCTGTAACTCTGGCTCTCAACACAGTACCTTAATATCCACATCAACACTGTTTTGATCTTCAGTTACAGCAGCTCTCTCCCCCATTCACAGTATAAACCGTCCCGCTCTCCAACAATTTCATAAACTGTGTAACCTTCTCAAAAACGATGATGTTCTCTAGCAGGCGTTCCAAGTTAAGTTGAGATTCTGGAGCAACGAGGCAGCCAAACAGCTTGTCTAGTCTGCCACTTGCAAAAAAAATTCTCCAAAATGGTCATTACCAAAAATCTGAAGATAGGTCATCACTGTCGAAGATTTCTGGCAACATCAGCATGAATGAAACACACACAAAGTGGTGATTAGGTGTCATACCTATTCTATACATGATAGGCCTTTTGAGGAGGCTCCACCATGAATGGTATGTGAGAAACCACCGATTTTCCGAGCGTTTTTGCTGTTGTTTTTTTTTTGTTTTGGTTATTTTTTGTTTCTGTTTTTTTTCTTTCTATCAGGTGTTGAGACATATATGCATAATCAAGAGCTTTCACATTTTCATGCAGATTCCAATATGTTCTTCCTGTATATTCTACCTGGTGTAGGTTTTTTGGGGTTTTTTTTTGTTTTGTTTTGTTCTTTTTTTTTTTGGGGGGGGGGGGGGGGACAAAGAAGAACAACAGTATTTATATGATACCAGTAAATGTGGTTGGTGATGGACATTTACTCAGGATTGGTCTTTTTCAAATATGATTTTACACTGTAGTTTTAAATATTTTCATTCGTGTAGCTCTTTGTAACAAGAATACAGCTTTGACGTGGCTTCTGCTGTGCTTGGCTGAGATGCCAATGGCATGACTTGAGAATCAAAGCTGTTCAACAATAACAGGTGGGCAACAACATAACCCAAAAGAGAGAAGTAAGAACTTGAGAAAAAAGAGAAAGAGGAGGAATGGGGGGGGGGGGGGGGGGGGGGCTAGAGGGTAAGGCTTAGAGATGAAGATAGGAAAATGAACACACAGACACACACACAGAACACATACTCACACACACATAACACACACACACACACACACACACACACACACACACACACACACACACACACACACACACACACACACACACTCTCTCTCTCTCTCTCTCTCTCTCTCTCTCTCTCTCTCTCTCTCAACACTCTCTCTCAAACACTCTCTCTCTCTCTCTCTCTCTCTCTCTCTCTCTCTCTCTCTCACACACACACACACACACACACACACACAGAGAACAGGACAGACCAGACAGGGGGTAACTGGGCAGTTCCCACCAAAGAGATCAGTGATGGGCCACTCTCCTTCCTCTTCTTCCACTCTGCTGCCACTTGGATGTGCCCATAACAATGCAATGGTAAACAATGCTCTTTGTATGTGTGTGTGTGTGTGTCTGTGTGAGTGTGTGTGTGTGTGTGTGTGAGTGTGTGTGTGTGTGTGTGTGTGTGTGTGTGTGTGTGTGTATGTGTGTGTGTGTCCGTGTGTGGGTGTGTCCGTCTGGGTGTGTGCATGTGTGTGTGCATGTGCATGTATTTGTGTATGTGTGTGGTCAGTGTGTGTGTGGTGTGTGTGGGGGGGGGGGGGGGGAGGGGGGGGGTTACACTTCAGTCAGTGTACCAGCTTTTAGGCTTCAGTTCTTCCACTCCATCTGCTTTCCCTTCCACACCCTCCTTTTCTGCACACCCCCCCCCCCCCCCCCATATATCCTCATCCCCCTCCCCCCCCCCCCCCCCCCCCTCCCCCCTCCCCACCTTTCTGTCAGGTGACTGCAGGAATGAAGAAGCCACTGGACAGTTTCCTTCAGGTGGGTGTGAAGACAACAGTGTGAACATATGCTGCATGAGAGGGACAGCGCTTTGCTAATCAACAGTAATCTTGAACCCTCTTTTTTTTTCAGTTTTGTCTGAATGGGTCAACTCCAACAAGACTCTGTGTGTGTGTGTGTGAGAGAGAGAGAGAGAGAGAGAGAGAGAGAGAGAGAGAGAGGAGAGAGAGAGAGAGAGAGAGAGAGAGAGAGAGAGAGAGAGAGAGAGAGTGTGTGTGTGTGTGTGTGTGTGTGTGTGTGTGTGTGACTGTGACTGTGTGTACACTGTGTATGTGTGTGTACGAGTGCACATGCAAGCATGCATGCATGCAAGTGTGAGTGTGAGTGAGTGTGTGTGTGTGTGTGTGTGTGTGTGAGCGTGTGTGTGTGTGTGTGTGTGTGTGTGTGTGTGTGTGTGTGTGTGTGTGTGTGTGTGTGTGTGTGTGTATGCATGCATACATTTTTCTAAGCATGCCAATGTACATGTATACATGTATGCTTGCGTTCATGTGTGCATGCAAGAGTGCATTTGCATGTAGATATATCAAAGGGGATTAAAAAAAAAAGAAGCTACAAAGCATGGCGTGTGTGTGTGTGCATGCATGAGTGTGTGCATGAGAATGTATGCTGCACACGCCGGCATGCATGTGTGTGTGTGTCCATGTGTGCGCATGCGCATGAGACTGTATTCACATGCATGTACTGAAGTTCACCTACACACATGCAAGCATACGTAACAATGCACGCACATATGCAAGCACTGGAACCACCATGCACATGTAACAGACATGCATGAATACACCCAGTGTGTGCGCTTCTGGCCATGGAAACCCCCCCAGACTCAACCAAGCTTTCTTAGCAGTGCTAACGACAGTGACAACTTCACCATCATCATGTAAAATCTTAAAATGTTAAGCATAACTTAAATCTAACTTTAGTGATTTTGCTGCTGGCAGTTTTCTCCTCAAACCATCATCTCCCAGAAGAATGGTCCAGTGTGTGGAACCGACACAACCTGCTGTGGGCAACACACAGGGAACCCTGACCTGGACGATGACTGTTTCAATAAACAGAAAGGCAGGCCAGACAGGGCGCAAAACCCTCTATATATAGTCTACCTCACACTGTCCTTTGCCCTCTACCTCACACTGTCCTTTGCCCCCTACCTCACACTGTCCTTTGCCTTCTACCTCACACTGTCCTTTGCCCTCTACCTCACACTGTCCTTTGCCCCCAACCTTACTCATACTGTCCTTTGCCCTCTACCTCACACTGTCCTTTGCCCTCTACCTCACACTGTCCTTTGCCCTCTACCTCACACTGTCCTTTGCCCTCTACCTCACACTGTCCTTTGCACCTCACACTGTCCTTTGCCCTCTACCCTCACACTGTCCTTTGCCCCCAACCTCACACTGTCCTTTGCCCTCTACCTCACACTGTCCTTTGCTCTCTACCTCACACTGTCCTTTGCCCTCTACCTCACACTGTCCTTTGCCTCTACCTCACACTGTCCTTTGCTCTCTACCTCACACACTGTCCTTTGCTCTCTACCTCACACTGTCCTTTGCTCTCTACCTCACACTGTCCTTTGCTCTCTAGATGTCAACTGTTAAGGAGCCCTTTGTTAACTTCAGATCGCACCAAATCTTACAGGTCCTGGAGTGTCAATCATCTACAAAGAACCCTTCGTTAAATTCACATCAGACCACATCTTACGAGTCCTTGGACGTCAGTCATCTACTAAACCTGATTTTTGTTTTCTTTTGAATTAAAACCACAAAATCTCCTGTCTCCCTATGTTAATGTTCCACAGATCCCTGCTTGGGCCCCATTCGACCTTTCCACCCAGTTCCATTACCACTGGTTCAACAGTTTATGAGTCAACCCGACAATAGACTGACTAACAAACCATCAGATGGTGTTGAAGGCATTCAATTCCACGGCGTTTATCACATGAACTAACTCTATTCACTTGTCACAATGGTCATCTAGACTCTGACCCCCCTCATAAATGGCAAGCTGTATGGCTAGACTGAGCTACAAGTGGAAGAGTAGGGGATGATTCACGTGTTGGCAGAATCAATGGGACCTTTCTTTGTCGTCCATGTCATGGGTGTCTCCTTGGCAGCTTCCAAGAGGCTGGAGGAAACTGCCTGCGTGCTTACATGTAACCACACACACACACACACACACACACACACACACACACACACACACACGCACACACTCACACTCAATCACATCCACTGAGCGAAATGTATTGCGCAGCCTAAAATGTTGCAAACTGTGTGTAAGTGTGTATGTTTGCATGTGTCTGTAAAACATATTCACATAACTGTGTGACACTATGTCACACACACACACACACACACACACACACACACACACACCCCACCATAGTATCCCTTTCATAGTATCACATACACACACACACACACACACACACACACACACACACACACATTCTCTCTCTCTCCCCCTCTTGATCATAAAGCGAGATGAAAACAAGCATGGACAGTGAATGTTGATTTGTACACAATCACAAATGTCTCAGGGCCTAAAAAAATGCGCAAATGATTATACATATACACCTTCACATGACACACACTCACTCACGTTCAGGTACAAAGTCTCTCCCTACAAAACCTCCTCTTGCTACGTCCCAACTCTACTTCTGACATATTGTCACTGCTGACATAGATGTCAAGCACATACTGTGGTCGTTTTCTGTGTCGGCAGTCAACCCAGTTTGCTCCATTTTGTACAGACTTTGGAATGCTGTCAGTCTGAAAAGATCTACTTCATTATCATCACCACAACAACCACGCTGTGCAACAACAATCCTCCAACCCTCCTCCTTTCTCCCCTTCTGTGTGTATAGCCACAATTCATCCTGCAACCACTATCGTCAAAACTGTTACCAAAAGTGGCAGTAATCTATCATTTTCCAATATTTTCATCATCATCATTACCATTATTATTGCTATTGTTATTATTACTATCAAAATGATTATTTCA
>JADBJO010014456.1:0-47627 GCA_016801955.1 Conus betulinus | reverse complement strand
AAAAAGCGTTTCATAATGCACAGTTCGTTTTCACCAATCTTTACCCATTCAGTGAAGTTGGCGTCCTTTTGAAGTTTTTAGCTTCGAAAATGTCGAAACATGGAGCAGAAAGTTCTTTACAAGATGGAAAAAAAGCAAAAAAGCAAAACTTGTCAAAAAAAAAGTTCGAAAAAGAATCCTCGGAAAAGTTCCCCCTGCATAGGACCTTCGGCTCAAGGTGTCAGTTGTGCACAGTGTACCACTTGTGAGTGGACTTCACAATTTCCATGGTGGATGGTGAAGCGTCGCCTTGAGTCACACAAGCACATCGATTCATCTAACGCGCCGAATTCTTCCAGCATCACACAGTTTTTTCAGACTGTAGACATCTCAAAAGAGGATGAAATGAGGAAAAGGGTAATTCGGGCTGAAGCATTGGTGGCCGGATTTTTCGTCAAGCACAATATTGCTCTTAGCGCAACTGACCATGCATCCCAGCTTTTTAAAGAAGCATTCTCAGATTCAGAGATCACCAAAACAGTTCAAGAACGGTTGAACAGAGACAACACGCATTGTGAGGACCCTTGCCATGGAAGCCCAAACTGCTGCTGCATCTCGACTGCAGAATGGACCGTTTGTGTTGGGGACTGATGGAAGTCGGGAAAGGGGGGACAAATTCTTCCTGTGGTGGTGCGATACTTAAAAAATGACACAATCGCCACTGAGCTGATAGCCAACCCCACATGCACAGATCAGCAACAGGGGAGAACAATTTGAGGCTGTTTCTGGCGCACTATCAAGCCTTGGTGTGCCATGGCAGAACTGCCTGTCCTTGGTTTGTGATAATGCCAATGTGATAAAGTTAAACAAAAATTGTGCGAACAATTTCATCGCATCATGTTTGTTTGAAAAAAGGTAAGTGTCGCGCGCTTGATTACTCTTAGCTCTCTGAAATTACGCATTTCTGCCTTACCGAGTTCAGTTCTTACTCATTGGTCTCTTAGGGGGTTGGCAGGTCTGTCAGTCACTTCAGCTTGAGCAGTCACTTCTGGACCCCTGTCTTCTTGAGCATCTGATGGCAGGTCAGTGTCGTCCGGTGGCAGGTCGATGTTGCATCTTGCAAAGTTGTGCAGGATCAGGCAGGCGGAGATGATTTGGAAAACCAAACCGAACATGTACATGTTTCCATGAAATTTGCACATTTACATGTATGGCAATGTGTGTGAACCAGTAGTCAAAGATACAAATTTTCAAATTCGTTTCAATTTAGTCGAGGTTATTGTTTTTGATTCTATCCGTCTTTATGTTTGTCTTTTGATCTCCCTTGCCTCTTATGGGTAGATCCTCAGGCGTTGGTTCAAAGATTGTCCCTTACATTTTATACTGTTCACATAATGCCTTTAGTTTTTCAGCAACTTTTTTTCCTCCCCACACTTTCGTTTGTTTCATTTACTACCCTTCGCTGGCTGTTTTTGGGGGTGCTGTTGGATTCTTTTTTGAACCCTTGGTGGTGAGAACACCACATGTTACGGACTGTGGTGTGTGTCTGTTTGACGCCAGGAGCACAGCCACAACCAGCCGTGTCCCCCTGATGAGTTCCAATTCAGCGGACAAAAGGCCTCAGAGCAGGCAATACAAATAGATCTGTCTTCAAGAGGGATTACGATGGTTCTCTGATGCAGCTGGTGAAGAGTTTTCACATCAATAATATATTTTTCTTAAATTCATGTTCCCGTTTTCTTCATCTTCAGCCCACCCCCACCCCCATCCCCACCCCCTTTTTTGTTTTTTTTTTTTCCCATCAAGTCCAAATCTTTGCCAAGTCGTTACTGTGATGACAGAGGGGTTGTTGGCCTGCACTTGTTCTCCCCCCACTATTAGATTGTTCGTCTTTGTATTTGTCTGACTTTATTCAAGTTTAAAAGGCTGTGCCAGTCTTGAATAAAAGTTATTATGTGGTAAGTTTTCTTATGGGAGCAAGAGTTGCCTTACTTTTTTTTTTTTTTTTTTTTTTTACTTTTACTGCATGAACGGCCACAATCATCCAATTGATTTTTACGCATTTCTCTGGTTTTGTTGCTATTGATGCATTAGATCGACTGAAGATGTGATACTATTAGAGCCACTTGTTTACTGTTGTTTACTGTTAATTTTTTTTTTTTATTTTAGTTCTCATTTTGCTAAAATTTGATGGTTATGACAATACAAGCTACTTGAGTAATAATAACGCCTGTGGCTTTTAGCCATTTTAAGTAATTGCCAATGCGTGATAACTCTCGTGAAATCTCGTCAGCTGATCGGCACACTCGACAACATACACGAGGAGTGGAAAGGCGGGAGGATCTGGATTGGTACGTCACTAACATCCATTTACTGGCATAGGCGCGCGACGGTGGGGGATGCGCAGCGTGATGATACTATCGGCTTCTGGCTTTTGCCAGGAGCCGACTTGAAGCTGTCGACTGACTTTTGGTGGACGATGTTGCAAACAATGGAAAACGCAGGTGAAAGAGAAAAAACAAACAAACAAACAAAAACCAAAAAAAAAAAAACACACAGGTGAGAAAGACACCATCTTCTTAAGGTGAAATTTAATCTATCTCTACGCAAAGTCCTTCGGTTATGTAGTCGGTGGTGTTAGGCTGACGTGTTCATCATGGGTTCTGTTCGTGCTCTGAAGTGGTTGCGAATGTAGTGATTCAAACTCACCTCTATTGATCTGAGAGAGAGGAGAGAGAGAGAGAGTTCTCCCAAAGCATGCTGGTGTCTTGGGCACTAGAATTTTAGAGATGATGACAATGATGATGATGATCTTTATTATCCCAAGAGATTCTTTTTCTTCTTCCTAAAAAGCTGGTTCACTCAAAAATGAGTAGGTCACCAGCGCGCATGTTGAAAAAAAAAAAGAGAATGCGACTCGGCCTGTTGGCCCTGGAGCAAAAATTTGGCAACAAAGGGGTCACATATGACATTTAATTGATTGACTGACTGAGCGTTAATACACAAGGATGAAGATTTTAGGCCAAGGCCTAGTCTTACAATCTGCCCGTGTCATGCATACATTATTTCAACACATATTCATACTGACACTTCAACATAGCAACTTGTAATCTAATTCTCCAATGATAAGCAGACTATTCATAAAAGTATTAATGGGATGGGGGATGGTGAAACAGAAGGAAAACTTACAAACAAAGAGAAAAACCTACAGAGAGAGAGGTCAGAGGAGGGTAGGGAAGAGAGAATGGTAGGTAAGAGGAGGAGAAAAGGGATGGTAGACAGAGTGGGAGTGGGGATGAGTGATTTTAATGGAGTAGGTTTTATGTTTAGACAATTATTACGAGAAAGAGAAAGTTCTTCCCAAACCATAAATCTGAACGGCATTAGTGAGCCCATTCCCTATATCGGCAAATTTCAAGGGACACATGGCCTCAGTCAATGGGGTAACAATCAAAAGCATACAAAAAAAACAGACGGATGATCAACAAAGTTTGTGATTGTCTTTATGAACTCCTAATTGGCAAATGAAGTTTTAACTTAATTTGACAAATTTGTTTCCCTCGCCTTAGGGAGCAAAATGCTCCCCATTTTAGGGCTGATAGACTGCTTCATGAACACATGTTCTAAAAATGACAGCCGTCGCCATGTCATCTGCAATCTGCAAAATGGATAAGTGAAATTTCATTCATTCGTAAAGAACAAACTGATTTGAAAGCTCATATATATATAAACACATAGATTTATTTTTCTTCTTTTTTGTTTTTATTTATTTAGATCTATTATTTGTTAAAGGCAAAAGGGGTCAAGCAGATTAACAACTTCTTGCAGAAAACTAGAGAGCTTTAGTCATTTCCTTAGCTGATACTAGCAAATTATGGATGTGACCAAACAAACAAAACAGAAAAAAAAGTGTGTCAAATTGAAGCAAAACAAAGATCATCACAGAGAACTGAAAAAGTAAAAGCAATAAATGTCCTCTTTATATAAGGCGTTGGACAGAATTTAGGACTTTTTTGTTGTTGGTTACACTAAGAAAATATGATATTGTTTTGTTGCAGAAAACAAAAGGACAGAAACTGATGGACAGATTAAAGTAAGGGCTGCCTAGAGGAGGGAAGAGTTTATATGCATGGATGAAATGATTAAGACCCCCCCCCCCCCCCCCCCCCCCACTCCTTTCCTGTTAACAGCGTTCTTATTCAAACAGTATTTTTTTTTCAATCTGTTACACTGTCATTTTGTATTTTCATTCCCATATTTAATTGCAGATGCTTCAATTGTCTGAATATTATGTCAACCCAAAAATCTTGCCTTGTGGCCACCTGGTGTGCCTGCAGTGTGTGCTGCACTGGGTGGGTGGAGAGGAGAGAAAAGCCTCCTGCCCTGTCTGCCGGGCCGACATTCTCTCTTGCAATGAGCTTCATCAACTGAACCCACCTGATGAAGTGAAAGCCTGGCCAACCGATTTGTACACAGAGGCATTATCAAAGAGCCTCCAGGTTCTGCAAGAACCTCACATTTGCAGCACATGTAGAAATGATGTCACTGCCAGGAGTTGCTGCATCCCATGTGGCATCAAGCTCTGCCGAAACTGTGTGTAACCAGACACAAGGAGACCCCTGCAACAGCATCACACAGGCCGAAGCCTCTCGATGGCCTGAGCATTCAGACATTGATGAAGACCCAGCCTGAGATGTGCAAAATTCATTCTGACAGATGGGCTGAGGTGTACTGCCCCCAACAGCAGCAGGCCATCTGCTTCCTGTGCAGAGCTGTCAACCATGAAAATTGCGAATGCAGTCAAGCGGTAGCAGAAGTGGAGAGAGATACGATAGCAGCGCTTAATCATTGTATTGAGAATCTCCAGGTGATGGTAAAAAGAATTGTCACACCAGGTGAGAAAAACAGGTTTACTCATCATTAAAAGACATCTGGAAGAGGTGTGGTGCCTTCTTTAGGCCTTAATGTGTCACTGCCAACCTGGTGACATTTGGGAACTAGGGAAGGAAAGGGTTGGGGCAGATGAAGAGTGGCAACTCAGCATTATTAGACTGAAAGCAGTATTAATTGCCATGCATTTCAAGAGGGGGCAACTCAGCATTATTAGACTGAAAGCATTACTATTGCCATGCATTTCAGTTGACAATTGTAGAGTTTAAAAAGAAAAATGCATATTTTTTTTAATACATATGATGGAAAATATCAACATAATATCACTTGGGCTTCATTCTACAACACTTTATCATTCCTAATTAAAAAATGAACCCCCACACATCATATTATTACAGATTTTTAAATTCTGGATTTGTTTTCACTTTGGGGGTTTGGGAATTATTTTCTAAATTAAAGAAATTCCAGAAAAAAAAAAAAAAAAAACGGGAGGGTTACCTACCAGTGAACTGTGCTTGATGTCTCAGACTGATAAAAAAATGACTTTGGTGTGTGTAAGTTGTTTAAAGACATGCATGCATGCATGCACACACACACACACACACACACACACACACACACACACACACACACACACACACATAGAGACTCGCACACTAAACAAACAAACAAGCAAAAAATTTTATGGTGGTAGTAAATTAACTCAATGTCCATCTCATATTCAAAGACTTGACTACTAGAAATTTAGAGGAATCAGTATCATCCAATACAACGATTAGTGAATTCAGCAATCATTGATCAAACAAAGTCGATAGGCCGCACTCTTTATTAAGGTAAGGTTACTTTTAGTTATGTGTCCACAACTGTTTTTGTTTCAGCTTGAAGCATAAGCAGTTTTTGGTGTATATTGTGCTAGGTCAGACACTTAGTCCAGTTGGGCCGTAAAAGTCCTCTTTGGAGTGCAAAGTCTGTGCATGAGAGATCATTAAACATGTATTTTTTAGATCAATGTTTGTGCTTAATCATTTCACCTCTTGTTGTGTGGTTTAGTGTGGACAATAGCAGTGCATTTAATTGTTGCAGAACTAATCTACAGTCTGTAGAATCACAGGGAGCACAGCAAGACTTGCTTCCAGAATGAAAGCATTTTGGAATCTGATGATAAATGAATTGGTGTCCATCTTACTTAGAGTTAGATGTCTAGTGAATGAATGCATTAGGTTAGCTTTTGAAGGAAAGAAGGGAAGGAAGCTGTCTTATTTAACATTTAGTATTGTAAAACATGAAAAATGTACAACTTTAAATTTCCACTCCGTCCATCGTTTTTCTCCCCCTCCCCCCCCCCCTTCTCTATTCATGTCAACTGTACAGGTCAGTAGTGCAAAGGACCACATCAAGACCCTGCGCAAAGAAGTCTGACGACATGTTCAGGGATTTCCAGCTGATGCTGGAAGAAACAACAGCAAAAAGTTCAACAGAAATATACAAGTGGAGGAAGACTCTGTCATGGCATCGGTCACAGAGCTGAACAGCCTTCAGGCAGCCTTGACCCAGAACGCTTCCACCATTGGGAATCTGGTGCAGGGGACCTCAGGAGCCACTCTACGGCAGATAGAGAAGACTTTGACGGCACGCTTGGACCACCTGGAGAAACGGGCCAAAGAGACCAAGATGGTGAGGCCTGCTGAGTTTGTCCTGGACTTCTGCAAAACTGATCAGACTGAAGAGGGAGATCGCTGGACTGGGTAAAGAAACTTGACAGCTAGTCTGTCCATGCTACAAGCTTTAGTGTTTTGGTTACATGTCTCTGGTGTATTTTCAACAAATGTTCTGTCTCTGCTGTCGCTTAGTAATTCTGCTGATACAGTCATCTTTACCATTTCTCAGTTTCTGAGAAAATTTTTTTTGATATTTTAACTGTCATGGAAGCAGTTGTGCAGCTAACTTCGTCAACGTGCGTGTGTGTGTGTGTGTGTGTGTGTGTGTGTGTCTATCCATCTATCTGTCTATCCATCTTTCTCTCTATCTGTCTATCTGGTCAGTCTCCTGACCCTTCCTGTTTCTTTAGGTAAACATTAAAACTGAAACATGTACTTGGTGTTTGAGACAGGTTTTCCTGTATCAGGTTCCCAGGCAGTGTTGCAGACTTTGGTAGACTTGATGTCATTGAATGTGTCATCATTGCTGATCGACTCATTGAATGGGTCATCGTTGTGGATTTGAATCATTGAATGGGTCATGATTATGGATTTGACTCATTGAATGGGTCATCAGTGTGGATTTGACCCATTGAATGGGTTATAATTGTGGATTTGACTCACTGAATGGGTCATGATTGTGGATTTGATTCATTGAATAGGTCATTATTGTGGATTTGAATCATTGAATAGGTCATCATTGTGGATTTGAATCACTGAATAGGTCATGACTGTGGATATGATTCATTGAATGGGTCATAATTGTGGATTTGACTCATTGAATGGGTCATAATTGTGGATTTGAATCACTGAATGGGTCATGATTGTGGATTTGACTCATTGAATGGGTCATAATTGTGGATTTGACTCATTGAATGGGTCATTGTGGATTTGAATCACTGAATAGGTCATGATTGTGGATTTGACTCATTGAATGGGTCATAATTCTGGATTTGACTCATTGAATGGGTCATGATCGTGGATTTGACGCATTGAATGGGTCATCATTGTGGATTTGACTAATTGAATGAGTCGTCATTGTGGATTTGACTCATTGAATGGGTCATGATTGTGGATTTGATTCATTGAATGGGTCATCATTGTGGATTTGACTCATTGAATGGGTTATCATTGTGGATTTGAATCATTGAATAGGTCATGAATGGATTTGAATCATTGAATGGGTCATGATTGTGGATTTGAATCACTAAATGGGTCATCATTGTGGATTTGACTCATTGAATGGGTCATGATTGTGGATTTGACTTATTGAATGGGTCTTAATTGTGGATTTGAATCATTGAATGGGTCATCATTGTGGATTTGACTCACTGAATGGGTCGTCATTGTGGATTTAGCTCACTGAATGGGTCATTATTGTTGCTGGGATGGGAAGTGGGTCATCGGACAGGTTGTGATATGGGTTTGTCTTTGAGGAGTGGGTAGGATGTGTATTGCTTTGTCTGGTGTAGAGGACTGTTGACCGTCAGCTACTATTCGCTGCTCTGTTACTGTATTGCTTTGTCTGGTGTAGAGGGCTGTTGACCCTCGGCTACCATTTGCTGCACTGTTACTGTATCTGCACTGTTACTGTGTCTGCACTGTTACTGTATTGCTTTGTCTGGTGTAGAGGACTGTTGACCATCAGCCATCATTCGCTGCACTGTAACAAACATCAGTAAACTGGATATGTATTGCTTTGTCTGGTGTAGAGGACTGTCGACCGTCAGGTACCATTTGCTGCACTGTTACAAACATCAGTAAACTGGATATGTATTGCTTTGTCTGGTGTAGAGGACTGTCGACCGTCAGGTACCATTCGCTGCACTGTTACAAACATCAGTAAACTGGATATGTATTGCTTGTCTGGTGTAGAGGACTGCTGACCGTCAGGTACCATTCGCTGCACTGTTACAAACATCAGTAAACTGGATATGTATTGCTTTGTCTGGTGTAGAGGACTGTCACATTCAGCCACTGGGAATTTCAAGCAGACAGGATGACTGAGTCTTGCTGGTAGTTTGATGCTGACACGTTGCTGATAGTTTGATGCTGACACGTGCTTATGGTTTGATGCTGACACGTTGCTTATGGTTTGATGCTGACACATTCAGCCACTGATTTGGCTTCATGGACACCTGGCACACATGGTGGTTTTGTTGTGTACAGATAGTGGTTTTGTTGTGTACAGATGGTGGTTTTGTTGTGTACAGATAGTGGTTTTGTTTTGTACAGATAGTGGTTTTGTTGTGTACAGATGGTGGTCTTGTTGTATACAGATGGTGGTCTTGTTGTGTCCAGATGGTGGTCTTCTTGTGTGCAGATTGTGGTCTTGTTGTGTGCAGATGGTGATCTTGTTTTGTACAGATGGTGGTCTTGTTGTATACAGATGGTGGTCTTGTTGTGTCCAGATGGTGGTCTTGTTTTGTACAGATGGTAGTCTTGTTTTGTACAGATGGTGGTCTTGTTGTGTGCAGATGGTCTTGTTGTGTACAGATGGTGGTCTTGTTGTGTACAGATGGTCTTGTTTAGTACAGATGGTGGTCTTGATGTATACAGATGGTGGTCTTGTTGTATACAGGTGGTCTAGTCGTGTACAGATGGTGGTCTTGTTTTGTATAGATGGTGGTCTTGTTTTGTACAGATGGTCTTGTGTTGCCAGAGCAGAATTCCACCTGCTGAGGACAAGAGCTGACAAAGCGCCATTTCGCCGACGTGAGTAACCTGGTGTGGTGGACACCCTGTTGGACTCCTGTGGGCTTTCTCATTGATAAGGGCGGAGGGTTCGGGTCTCTTGTTAGCATGCATCTACTTCAGTACCTGGCAACAGATAAGAACCTATGCAGTGCATCATGAAATTTGTGGATTTGAAAAATGGCATCATTTTAAGAATAACATGCAAGCATTTTCACCTCCACAGAACTAGGACCTTGTCCCATGCCAGGCAAAGGCCTTTGCAGAAGACTGGTTTCTCATTTGCTGTGGTAGTGCGGGTAGTCAACAATCATGAATATTTCTGAAATGTGTGCTCCCAAAGTAACATTCATACCATAACTTCCAGTGCCAACAGTCTAGGACTTGATGAAAAAGCTCACATGTGCACATAAATGCTTTGTCAAGATATGTAAAAATTCTGAATACTGACCACTACTCCAAATCTCCGAATATATCAATGAACAGTTTCAGTTGAAACCCACACTGCATGTATGCATTGCCTTAGGATTAATTCAAGTAGTACAAGTTGCGGCCATGTATTGCCATAGGATTAATTCTAGTAGCTACAAGGTGCAGTCATGTATTGCCTTAGCATTAATTCAGGTAGCTACAAGTTGCGGCCATGTATTGATGTTGAGCAGAGAAGAGTACCGTTGACAAAAAAGTAGAGCTGAGAAAATGTTGTTCTCGGAGTTCTGTTCCATGGGCTGCAAGGTCCCACAGACAGTCAGAAACTAGAATGATCACTTCTGCAGACAGTCAGAAACTAGAATGATCCCTTCTGCAGACCGTCAGAAACTAGAATGATCACTTCTGCAGACCGTCAGAAACTAGAATGATCCCTTCTGCAGACAGTCAGAAACTAGAATGATCACTTCTGCAGACAATGAGAAAACTAGAATGATCACTTCTGCAGACAATGAGAAACTAGAATGATCACTTCTGCAGACAGTGAGTATCTAGAATGATCACTTCTGCAGACAATGAAAAACTAGAATGATCACTTCTGCAGACAGTCAGAAATTAGAATGATCACTTCTGCAGGCAGTTAGAAACTAGAATGATCACTTCTGCAGACAGTCAGAAAACTAGAATGATCACTTCTGCAGACAATGAGAAACTAGAATGATCACTTCTGCAGACAGTGAGTATCTAGAATGATCACTTCTTATTGACATGGGTATCAGTTCAGTATGATCATAAATGCTTTCTGTTAACAACAACAACAACAACAAAAAAAGTTATATTAAACATCCAGCATGCAATATACTTACTGTCTGGAACTCCTTCAAAATCATTTATGATTGAATTTATTTTGTGTGCATTGAGTCACTGCATGGATAGTTTATTATGTTCTAGATTGCAGAAAATGTTTTGAAGGGGCAGTGTGTGGTTGGCTGGGGATGATAAAACTAAAACTGAAATCAGCAGTGATGAGTCATCATGAATGGCATTGATCATGTATCATCATTATCCTCAATAACTGTATTGATTATGCATCATTATCATTATCCTCAACAACTGTAGTATTTTGTTGAGCTCCAGGTATGATTGGTTCTTATTTTCAGATATGAAGGCATCACTTCGGCCATGGCAATTCTGACTGGGGGTTCCCCAAGTTTGTGCCATTTCATGTAAGTCTTTGGTGCTTCCATTAGTTGTGTTCTTCCTCTTGGCTGTCTTCTCTGTTCCCTCATGCCTCTCTTACCCTGTCACAGCTATTCCATTGTGTTTGATGACTGAGGAAAGAAGCCCTCTCTTACCCTGTCACAGCTATTCCATTGTGTTTGATCACTGAGGAAAGAAGCCCTCTGTTACCCTGTCACAGCTATTCCATTGTGTTTGATGACTGAGGAAAGAAGCCCTCTCTTACCCTGTCACAGCTATTCCATTGTGTTTGACTACTGAGGAAAGAAGCCCTCTCTTACCCTGTCACAGCTATTCCATTGTGTTTGACTACTGAGGAAAGAAGCCCTCTCTTACCCTGTCACAGCTATTCCATTGTGTTTGATGACTGAGGAAAGAAGCCCTCTCTTACCCTGTCACAGCTATTCCATTGTGTTTGATGACTGAGGAAAGAAGCCCTCTCTTACCCTGTCACAGCTATTCCATTGTGTTTGATGACTGAGGAAAGAAGCCCTCTCTACCCTGTCACAGCTATTCCATTGTGTTTGACTACTGAGGAAAGAAGTCGAACTAGAGTTAACTGCTACAGACTGATTGTCAGTGAGATTTGGATTCTGACAAGTAAGTTATTGTTATCATTAAGAGTACTTGTATAGTGCCTGCCTTGGCTAGAGACGAAGCCCAAAGTGCTTTACAATCCACACTCTTTGGCACAAAGGGCTGCCTACCTGGGCAGAGCTGGCTGAAGAACTGCCTGCTAGCGCTTCATTCAGTCGTTTCCTGTGACATCTATTCAATATCATTCACTCAGTTTCCTTCCTTTAGTCTTTTGATTTTTCATGCAGGGTACATACAATGTGAAAACGTGTTATCCATTCCAACAGCCACTCTGGCCTTCTCTTTGCAAAATTGATGATGGGATTTTACATGTGTGCAAGATGTTAAGCGTGCATTCACGCACAGAACCTTGGTTTCTAGTCTTGGACTTTTTGAGAAGTGGAATCAGGGCCAATGTTGACTCTGAGGGAAAAAATCTGCCTGTACTGAAACAGTCCGGTGGAGATTGAACCTGCAACCCCAGGCTCACTAAGATTATGAGTCCAGTGCTCTCTACCAACTGAGCTATTCCGGCGCCCAAATTCAGAGTGACTTTGCAGTGAAGCATTTGAAAAAATCTAACAATTTAAAAAAAAGATGTTTCTTAAATAAGGATTTCAGCCAATGATTATATTGTCTTTGTTCCTTCAGTGTGATGAGCAAAAGTTTGACTATAACAAAAAGTGTAATGATGTGTTTCTGTAAAGTTATCTTGCAGTGAATAGCTTTTTGTGTAGCAGTTTAAGCGTTGTCAGACTGAACAAAGTATGCCTTCGTTACTCAGCTTTAACTGAGAGGGTCACCACTGATAAGATCTGTGTGTGTGATTATTTTTAAACCCCACCATTAATGAGCCACTTTAAGTCTTCAGATGTGTATATGAAAATGGTAACGATCTGAAGAGGTAGTGAGGTCGGTTTTTCCCCCTCCAATTAAGTTAAAGGGTGTAATATAAAAACTACACAGAACATGAGTTTGAATTTCTGACTTTAACAGAATGAATTCAGTGTCAAAGGTAGGAATTTTTTTAACTTAAATTAGACTGTTATACAAAGTTTTGTTTTTCAATTAGTAAACCACAGTTTA
This sequence comes from Conus betulinus, assembly GCA_016801955.1. Lineage (NCBI taxonomy): Eukaryota > Metazoa > Mollusca > Gastropoda > Neogastropoda > Conidae > Conus > Conus betulinus. The sequence goes on along the minus strand of JADBJO010014456.1, from coordinate 35,037 downwards.
TCGAGTCTCATCCAGTTCTTAAAGTCATGTGTATAGTATGGGGTATTCAGAATCACTTGATCAGTTCCAGCTACAGACTACACTATAAATCATTGGTTGTACTTCCACAAAATATAGACTGATGGTATATAAAGAATGATGGTTTGGTATTACAGAGACTAGAGTTGTCTACATGATGAGCAGGACAGGCCTCAAAATAGAGCCTCTGCATTTTAAAAGTGTAGGAGGTGTTTAGAGGCCATTTACTGAGACTATACCGATATGTTCACAAGATCTTAACCCCTTACTTAGAATGCTTATAAAGGATGCTGCTGTCTCTGCATAAGAATGATCATCATGGTCCGTGGTAAAACCATGTCAGTAAGTCCAGGACAGAAGAGATGTAATGTCATCAAGGAATGTGACATCATGTATTTCAGGAGGACAGTGCCAATGACTGAGATGATACCGGTATGTTCACAAGATCTTACCCCGTACTTAGAATAAAGGGTGTTGCTGTGTGCACATAAGATTGCAGTACTGTCATTTGTTGCTGTGTGCACATAAGATCCCCAGTACTGTCATTTGTTGCTGTGTGCACATAAGATCCACTGTACTGTTATTTAAAAAAGAGGGTGAGTGGGATATGTGTGCATTGTTTTTTGCTTGTTTTTTTTTTTACTCCCAGTTGGGGGGGGGGGGGGGTATTAGTGTGTTTATCATATCATAAACATATAAGAATGAAAGTGTGAGTGTTCCGTGCATAAGATAAGTGCATGAATGAACCCAGACGCTGTGTATCAAACACTGAAACATGAAAGTAAGCGTGTGACTGACCATCTGTAAACAACACAGACATTGCATTGGTGAGTATGAGTTGGGTCTTTATTTTGAAAACAAAGGAAGACAGTGGGGAGAAAAATAGGAGGATGGAGGCCCCACCTATTAACAAATGTAAAAACAAAAACAACAAAAAAAAAAAAATACAGACAAAAAAGTGGAAAAAGTTGGAGGTTAGAGGAAAAGAAAAAAAAGGAGAAAAAAAGAGCGATCATCATGGTCAGTGATGATACGATGCCAGTAAAATCCAAAACAGAAGAGAAGTAGTTTGGCAAGAAATACGAGATTATGTATTTCAGGGGGACCGTGGCTATGCTTAGATGCACTCTGCAGGCGGAATGATGTGGGGAATGGAGTTGATCAGCCTTTGGGTGGTTGGTCATGAAACTAAGCTACCATAACTCTTTTCTACAGCTTGGATGAGGATGCTAAGTTAGGAACAGGTGGCAACAAGCAACAAAGAAATTTGAATCAGCTGATGCTGCAGTTGTTTTGAAAATGCCCATATCTGATCATTAAACACACACCAAGCCAATGTTAGATACTGTCTGTGTCTCTTACAGCATTCAGAGTTTAGTAAGAGATGCCCATATCTAATTATCAGACACACACCAAGCCAATGTTAGATTCTGTCTGTGTCTCTTACAGCATTCAGAGTAGAGAAAGGGATGTCCCAGGTGGTGATAACTATGGAAACAGATGCTTTTGTTTTGGGGAAAGAATGCATACAGTGTTATGCAGCTTTTTGTCAGGCGAAGGAAAAACAAAAGCAAGTTTCTACCTGACCAGTCAGTTAAACTGAATACAAAGCAAGAGCTGCTCACAGGCATGTCATACTTGTTACAGGTTCCGCTGGATCCAGAGAGAAGCTATGTGCAAGATGACAAGATCAATGTGGAGGTACATATTGAAGCTGATGCTCCCATTGGGACCTGGTAATAGCATTCTACAGGGTTTGTATGCTCCTGAAAACTCCTTAACAACTTGAATTCTGAGAGCCAATTTCAAGGCCTTGAAAAGCAGGAAAATGTGGTTCTGTTGACCAAACCTTGAAAACCTTTGAAAATCAAGCCATCGGCTCCAAAAATTTTTAATGTGGCAGCAAAAAAATAAATAAATAATAAAAAAAAAATGGCAGTTTGATTTTCTGTGTTCAGGGTGATGAAAAATAATTTCAAAAACAAAGTTTTACAACATCGTAGTGATCCTGTATTGTCATCTGCTATTTAACCAAGGGTGATAATTTTTAACTTCAGCAATTTAAAAAAACTGTACCCATGTGCAAAGGTCTAGTGCTTCCTGCTTGTTCAATTCTTTGTGACTGCTGGTTTGTGAACGAAGCTTGAAAATGCCGTGGAGGTGGGAGGGGGGGGGGAGCGGAATGTGATTTAAAACCATCTGTGGTTGGATAAACCCAAGTTTTCTGACTGGGCGAGAGAAGACAAAGCAAACAAAACATGCCTGCTACTGCACGGTCTGCAAAAAAAGTTTTGATGTGCGAGCTGTGGGCAAGAGTGCCTGGTTAGCCACAGCAAGGAAAAAAGCACATGGCTCTATTGGCATTGAGCAAATCTTCGGCAGCAAAACCCATCTTGCACTTTCTTGTAAACAATATGGCAGCAGCAGCGTTGAACACCAGTGTTGTGTTGCCATTGAATCCTGATCCTGATGGGGATGTCTGCGTGCGAATCCAGTACCAGCTCTTCAGCCACAATGGACTTGTTTTGCTCAAAGACAGATGTGCTGAAATCTAAAATTCTTTGGGCACTATGCACAGTAAACTTGCACCAAAGCTTCAACTCTTGTGAACAGAATTCTCAGCTTTTTCAAACAATGCTTCCAGATGGACAAAGTGCCCAAGGATTTCAGTGTGGTTCGGGAAAAATCTAGGTATTTGGTGACATTTGGCATTGCACCTCACTTTCTTTCATTGTTGAAGAAAAAAGAACACAAGAAGAATCAAACTACATGCAATTGTTTGATGAAAGTCTAAACAAAGAACTGAAGTTTAAACAGCTTGATAACCATGTGTGCATTTGACTTTCCAGACTTTTAGCAGTTCTTTTGTGTAAAATGACTTTCTAGTTAGTACTAATAGTACTTCTGCTTTCTGCTGTGTGAAGTAACAGAAAACAGGGAAGGGGTGTATCCTTTTAGGCATGTTGTGTAGCCTTGAATTAAAAAAAAAAAATCCTTGAAAACTCGTTGAATTTTGTTACTGGAAGTCTGTAGGAACCCTGATCCTAGCGAGACATTGAAAAACACTGATTTGTGTGTATACATGTGTGTATGTATGTGTCTGTGAGTGAATACCAGGTTGTATGCTACAGCATACTATACAGCATATCAGGTACAGCTTAATATACTGTTGTTGACCAAGTGTCGGCCAATTTCAAACTGATCACATACTGTATGGGCATTGTGGTCAAAGAAGCCTTTGTTCCAACAGACTGTTCATCATGACGTTTCAGTCAGTCAGTAAAGGGGGGATCTTTATCCTCGCCTGCCTTCTCTTTTCCTGTTTTCTTAATAGTATGTTGTTAAATAACCAGAGTAAGGGTTAACAATGTACTATTAAGTATGTTGCCAAGTGAATTAACAGAAGGAAAGTTTGAAAAAAAAATAGTTACGTTTGTATAATATGCATAACTTTTCAACGGTTAGTATTTGAACATGACATGAAGAATAAAAATTGTTTGTAATTAAATAAAGAATAATATGAAACAGAATTGGTGTGCTTGTGAGTGCTGGATTAGGTGCTTACCTGTCTAGAATGTGAAAATAACAGGTGAAAACGGGTGGCACATCCTGCTTGTTGTTCTCAAGAATTTGTTCTCAAATAATCCAGTCAGTGATGTTCCACAGTATCCAGAAATAAGTTACAGCCTTTTTCAAAGGAAAGTCAGTGTGGATTATACCTGTCTTCCATGCAGGTAATCCAGGTAAGAATGAATAGGGTACAAAACTTTCAGTTTTCACATTGAAATCACATGCTGATAACACACACACACACAAAAAAAAAAATGGTCACTATCAACAAATGTAATAGTTAGCCCACACTGTTGTCGTTTACCTTTGCAAGGTTTAGGATAATCTGGAAGTGCTGCACTGAGTTTTTCTTCCCACAGTGAATAGCATGTTGAGATTCCCCTCACCCAGAGGTACTCACCAGTCATTGTCCATGTCGATCTCAAAATCAGGATTACGTGGTGCTTGATCTAAATCAAAACTATCGCCCACCACACCAGTTAATTACAATGTCCATAACATCTTCACCAGCTTTTCACACAACAGCATCGACAAAATCATCTTCAAAACAAGTTCCTAATTCTGTCATGTTCTTTGGGCACTGCCATTGTTGTTTGCCAGACGAGTCGAGTCGCGCTCTGCATTACAAGCTGCTACTACCTATAAACTAAGCTAAAATGATGAAAACCCATGTTCTGGGGCGCTCTCAGCCATTCAGGCAAATTAGTTTGCCACTGAGACATAGTTTTGTATTTATGTGTGTCAGTAAAACTAGGCTCGCAAGGCTCATCCTACAGCACGACTTATGTCACGACAACCAGTGACAGCCGTGATGTAATGCTTATATTGCGACAACCAGCATAAGGGTTGAAAATATGCAAATGAGTTCTTCCAACAAATGGCTAATTCCTAAAACACACTGTTTTCATTCTGAAAGCCAACTATTTCCAGTGAATGCAAACATGCTCTTTGTAATCTCTCTTGTGCTTTTTTTTTTTTCTTTTCTAGTATCATTTTGATGTATAAACCATTTTCATCTTCTAATATAATTTCATTGTATCTGTCCTGTTCATGTTATCAAAGAAGTTTTAAAAATGCCTCTTTTTCTTTTTATACAATATTATATTATATCATTCTTTTCTTTTCTTTTCTTTTCTTTCTTGTTTGATTAACCTGCTGCAGAGTTGTATAAACTCTAGCTGAGCTTTACAATGTATCCTATCTGAAAGGGACTAATACTGATTTTTCTGGGATTCCTTGGCATTATGATGGTGTTAATAATGAACATGCTGATCATCTGGCAAAACTAGATTTCAAAACAGGTGAACCTTGACATGAATCGTTGGAGTGTGTGTAAGGGTGTTGGACATGGCTAAAGTGGAATGGAAGAAAACAAGACCAGAACAAAGTTTCAGAAAGTTTCAACCAACCAGCCAGCCAACAGGTAACTTAAGTTAACAGCACACTGATGGCTAATTACTCCAAAAGTTCCAGATATTCATTTGTAAGGCCTACATTTTCCCAGACATTTGTTATTCCTAAACTTACCATTCTAGAAAAAATATGACTATGGCAGATAGTTCCACTGACTGCAACTAATCACGGAACATTTCTCAGTAAGGAAGGACTGCCCCAAACAGATATATTCTTGTTCCTTTCCAGAAACAGTAATGAACAAGATTTGTGGCCACCAACTACAGCACATGTGACCTCAGTCACTTGTCAAAATGTCAGAAGTATGATGTGATTTTTTTTTGTTTTTTGACCATGAATATCACTTGAACTCATATGGTGTGTTATCTAAGTCAGTGTTCCAACTTCAGTAGAGAGGTCTTCTTTCTTTCTGTGTACGCAGGCTGATACTCCTGCAGACACTGCCTGTGCAGACAAGCAGTGGAGTTTTGTGTGTATGACCGTTTTCTATCCTGCCATTAAGGCAGCCATATGACATCTTTGGGGAAGTAGAGAGGTCATAGAAAAGAATCTCTCCTCAGCAGGGTTGGACTAATGGGATGGGGGGCTGGAATAGCTCGGTGGTAGAGTGCTGGACTTGTAATCTTAGGGGTTGCGGTTCGAATCTCCACCGGGCAGTTTCGGTACAGGAGGATTTTTCCCTCGGAGTTAACATCAGTTCTGACTCCATTTCCCATACAGTCCTTCGACTATAAACTGAGGTTCCGTGTGTGAACGCACGCATAACATCTTGCACACTTGTAAAATCCCATCACCAACTTTCGAAAGAGAAGGCCAGTTTGGCCGTTGGTATGGATGACATGTTACACACAGCATGCACCTTTCCTGAAGTTGGGATATGGTTCCACTCCCTTTGTTGGGTAGATGGGATTAATCCTTGCCTTTCTATGCAGGGGGTGTCCGCAGGAGTATCAGCCTGCATACGCTGCAGCTGAAGAAGGACTAATGGGACATTGAACAGATCAGAACATCCTTGACTATACAGCTTACTCCCAAGTCACTATATCCGTGGAAACAAAGAAACCAGGTGTTCAAATCAATATTTGCTCAGCTTTCCACAACCTGTACATGAGTTACCACGTCCAAGGTAACAAAGGAAAAACGGGTTTACGTCTGGCTTTCCACAGCATATGCACAAGTCTACACATTTGGGGCAACTGTTACAACACTTAATACTGTGAACAGGTTCACCAATAGTTATGTTCCCACTTTAACCATCAAGAAAGCATGATTTTGTGATAATGAATTTCTGTAAGAAATAAATAAAATCTTTGAAATAGTTCGTGTTTTTTTTTTCTCTTATATGATGTTCTTCCATATCTCATGCTCACAAAGGGACAGGTGTATAACAAAAATTCAAAGTAAACTAGTACGCTGTTTTATGATTCATACACACCACACAATGGAGGAGAGAGTCAGTTGTAGTGTTTCATGTGCTCTGTAGAGCAGCTACAAGCAGAGACAATGGCTTTGCTGGCTATTTTAGGTTTGTGTATTTTTAGGAATAAGTAGAGAATGGTTTTTCGGTGTCTGACATTATGAGAAATTTACCTGTCTTTGGTTAGTTATGTTGTATGATGTCTTGGTTGAGAGTAGTTGAAATGAGTTCATGGTGTTGAGGGAGGGGTGATGCTGTGAGTTGTGTGTAGAAAATGGTGTCAGACAGTTGTCTGCATGCTTCTGTATAAGCTGTTCGTTGTAGATAACTGTGCTGCCCTTATCTCCTGGTCGAATGACAGTTTATGCTGTCATCTCAGTGACTTGAGCTTTTTGTTCTTCCTGCGAGAGGTTGGAGTGACAGGTGTTATTTTTGAGACTTCTTTTCTGCTCTTTTTAATGGAGAGTTTGACATTGTCAAAAGGTGGTTGGAGTGACGGACTGCTTTGGGTTTTATTGTGGAGACTTCTTTTCTGCATTTTTTAATGGAGAGTTTGACATTGTCGAAAGGTGGCTGGTGGAGGGATGAAGTCCAGAAAAGATGGTAGAAAATGTTCACACTATCCTGTGTTAGGGGATTGGGCGCATCTTCAAGTGCAGCCATCCATTGTAGTTCCTGAAAAATCTCTTGACATCAATGTGGACTTGGTAGATCTGTTGGTGGTAGGTTCAGTGGGGATGAAGAGAAGATCTATTTGCTAGGACTGTTCTTTCACTGTTGGTGAGAGGGAGTCTGTCAGGAATGTAGTGAATAAGGTGGTTGTCATTCATAGGTGGTAATAGCATCGGTGTTGTGTGTCTGGCAGTGAAACCAGTCAGAGAGATGTATCCTCTGTTTGTCATGTAGTCTGGATAATTTGTCTTCATTTACTTTGCAACTGTGCTAGTGAAAGAGTGGTTGTGTTCCATGACTGAGCTATCGGAGTCTTGAGGCAGTGCCTGTAGGCATGATGATGGTCGTTTTTTGTTTGAAATGTTTGAGAAGATGGGAAAGAGATTCAGAGACGAGCTGAGTGTTTTCATATTTGCTAGCATGGGTTTGCGATTAGCTTTATTAGTCTTTTATATGGTATGGTATCAAAAGCCTTCTGCAAGTCTAAATAAACTGCATCAACTGGTATGTTGTCATCCAGGTTTACCATCCAATCATTTAAGTTTGAAGGCAACTGTGAAACACAGGATCTTCCAGTGGTAAAACCATACTGACAGTCTGAAAGCAAACCATTATCTATTAGAGGAGCATTTAACAAATCTTTAAGTATACCCTCATAAAACTTTGCATACCACTGAAGTCAAACAAACTGGTCTGTAGTTACCTGGACATTTTTCATTGCCTTTTTTAAATGTTGGTTTTACCTCGGCTACCTTCCATTCTGTAGGCAACTTACCACACTGTGTAGTGTCTTATCAAAGAGCACTTTTAAAGGAGAAGCCAAAACATCACTCAATTCTCTAATCAGTCTTGGGTGAATTTTGTCAGGACCAGCAGCTTTATCAAAGTTTAGCTTGGACAGTCTTTCTTTCAAATTCTTTTCAGAAATTGAAGCAGATTTTTTTTTTTTTGGGGGGGGGGGGGGGGAGGGGGGCCTTGAAGCAGCAGCAGTGAGAGTGGGATAATTTAGGCTGTAAAGAGTGTGAACAAGACAATGGGAGTGATAACTGAGGCAGTGAGAAAGCTGAGATGAGATGCAGATTTACATGTGTGGCATTGTGTTTTTGCATTGCCAAGTATGACTGGTTGGATGATGGGTGATGGAAATATGAAGGGCTGGTGAAAAATGACATGCACCAAAAGAAATGGCATCCAGCATTTTGTTGTAACGTGGTTGTAGCTGCTATTTTTGATGTTGTTACATACAAATGTGTCCGTGTATCCGAAAGACAAGTAATAGCCAAGAGGCGAGGAATGTTAATTAACGATCACACACACTCAAGAAGATATGACATGAAATGAAAAAGACAAAGCAACTAACAGCTTGAATCGAGTTGGTTTGAAAGTGGGGTGCATTGCAAGCGGAAATTGAAACAAAAGCAAAAAGAGAATCACTGAGCCAAAACAAAGGAACAAACAATTCATAACAAAACAGACAGGGTGTTTTGGCCTATTGGGTCTTCCTCAGGCAGGACAAAGAACATTCATAACGATGGAAACAAAGGAACAAACAATTCATAACAAAACAGACACAAGGTGTTTTGGACTATTGGGTCTTCCTCAGGCAGGACAAAGAACATTCATAACGATGGAAACAAAGGAACAAACAATTCATAACAAAACAGACACAAGGTGTTTTGGCCTACTGGGTCTTCCTCTGGCAGGACAGTCGCTCATTTCTTTGATTTGGGTGCAAACTGTAGCGTGGGTGACAAACCAACATTATGGGATGTAGGACTAATTGAAGGGAAAGGGGGGGGGGGGGGGGGGAAGCAGAAAGACAGATTAAAAATGATGTTTTTTTTCTTAAATTGAAAAAAATCTTAAATAAATGTCACTGAACCGCCCAGAGAAACGTGGACAAAACGAGTCACAAGACAAACCACAACGCGTTTCGACCTCTTGGGTCTTCTTCAGGTGCAACAAACATGAAACAAATAACGAAAATGCACTTAGCTTTGATCGCTTCTGTGATTCAACGCCTTCTTTCTTGCGCTGAACACAGAGCGATCAAAGCTAAGTGCATTTTCGTTATTTGTTTCATGTTTGTTGCACCTGAAGAAGACCTAAGAGGTCGAAACGCGTTGTGGTTTGTCTTGTGACTCGTTTGTCCACGTTTCTCTGGGCGGTTCGGTGACATTTATTTAAGATTTGTTTAGATTTCCGCCTGCAGTCGTTTCACTTTGCAACTAGATCTAAATTGAAAAAGAAAACTGAAAGAGGTTGGAGGAAAGAAGAAAAGTGATCATAGTTTTTTTTTGTTTTGTTTCGTAAAGACGTACAAAAAATGATGGTATAGTAGTAATAATGATAATAATGATAAGAACAATATTAATGACAGTGACAACAGTAGTTTAAATAGTAGCAGTAGCAGTGATTGTACAACAATAATGATAATTGAGAAAGAGGAAGAAAAAAGGAGAATACTTATGATGATAGTTGTGATAGTAATGATAATGATAATAACAATTGGAAAAAAAAATGATATAGAAAATAAGAAAGATGATAAGATGAAAAAAACAGAAATAAGAATAATTTGATAATACAACCAATAATAACAATGATAATAATAATACTGATAATGAAGTTAGGAAAGACACAAATCTATACACACACACACACACACACACACACACACACACACACACACACATGCGTGACAATTTAGAAAATATGGAAGACATAAGTTGATCACAAAGTATGAAGAGTACAAATGATAATAATAATACATAATGATAGTACACATAGTAGGAGTTACTGCCACTACTACTATTACTGATAACTACAAAATTAATAATAATCTGACAGCAGGAGGAGTGGGGGGGGGGGGGGGGGATAAGAAACCCAAGTATGTAAAAGCAGAAGTATGCTTGTAAAACAATCGGACTAAGAAATGGGGAAAGTAAAACCCTCAAGTCTCATTTACAGTTTTTGACAAGATCAGATCCAAGAGACAGGTTCACAAACGGTATAAGAGGTTCAGAACACAGCCTAACAAGAACACTTATGCAAGAGCAAAGAAATCAATCTAAATGGGCTGCAGGTAAGTGTGTGAAAGAAAAGAAAGAAAATTAGCCAGTAATATTAAAAACAAACCCTAAAGCATTTTTCAATTATGTTAATTCAAAGACTAAACCTTAAGAACCTATTTGTAACCTAATGGCCCCTAATGGTGAATTAATTACAACAGATAAAGGGATGGCTAAGGTCTTAAATAATTCCTTTACTAGTGTGTATACAGATGAAGAGAACATTCCTGATTTGCAAACCCCCCCCCCCCCCCCCCCCCCCCCCCCCCCCAAAAAAAAAAAAATATATATATATATATATATATAAAAACTATTTTCTGCTTCAATTTCTGAAAAAAAATGAAAGAAAGACTGTCCAAGCTAAACATTAATAAAGCTGCTGGTCCTGACAACATTCACCCAAGACTATTAAGAGAGAATTGAGTGATGTTGGCTTCTCCTTTAGAAGTGCTCTTTGATAAGACACTACACAGTGTGGTAAGTTGCCTACAGAATGGAAGGTAGCTGAGGTAAAACCAACATTTAAAAAAGGCAATGAAAAATGTCCAGGTAAACTACAGACCAGTTTGTTTGACTTCAGTAGTATGCAAAGTTTATAAGGGTATACTTAAAGATTTGTTAAATGCTCCTCTAATAGATAATGGTTTGCTTTCAGACTGTCAGTATGGGTTTACCACTGGAAGATCCTGTGTTTCACAGTTGCCTTCAACCTTAAATGATTGGATGGTAAAACCTGGATGACTTCATACCAGTTGATGAAGTTTATTTAGACTTGCAGAAGGCTTTTGATACTAAACCATATAAAAGGCTAATAACTAAACTAGAAGGCTATGGAATAGGTGGGAGACATACTCTCATGGATCACTGATTTTCTGAGTAGTAGACAACAATGTGTTAAAGTTGAGAATCAGGTTTCTGAGCTTGGGAAAGTTACTAGTGGGGTCTCCCAAGGTAGTGTCAATGGGACCCACCCTGTTTATTTTCTACGTAAATGATATGCCTGATGTTGTTCGTCATCTTATCCAAATCTTTTTTGACAATGTGATGGTGTGGAGGGGTAAGGGGGTGCGCAGGTGAAGACAGGCAGATGGCGATATGCGCAGGGACCAAGGGACAGCAGCCAGTCAAGAAGACACAGACGTTGTGGAGTTTTCTCCTTTTATTGAACTTCCATAGCAGAGAGCTCAAACCAGGCACACTGCCCTGGGAACTCTTCTCTCTCTCTCTCTCTGTTAGCACTCAGCGCACTGAGCACTCTCACGCGTCGATCGCTCACTCGCGGACCACACCCTCTGGACGACACTCTCCTCCGAGGAGGAACACATCACGGGGAACACTGACCTTCTCACTGTTACTGTTAAGTGTGAGATTACGTCCTATCGGCCTGAGGCCCTTAAGGACAAGGTTCCTGCAGACATATGTCTACATCTTGATAACCTTCTCACGCCGCGCGCCTTGCTTATATACACCTTCACTGGACCGCAAAGCCGGCAACGCAGCGCCACAGGCAAAGTGAGCCTCGCGAGAGACAGCAAATGATAAAATTTGTGCTATCTGTCGCAGCTTCTGCGTTGTCTAGCTCGCCGTACGGTCAAAGTATCCAAACATATTAGACATCTATGAAAAACCTCAGAACCCAAAGAATAAAACGCAATCAATCATATTTGATAATTTTGTGGCTGTGTAAAGTTATTTGGCAATTAAAGTCCGAGAATGAAACCACTTTTAATGGGGTTTACATCATATTTTCCCTTATTTCGATGACAAAAACAAACTGCATGAAATAATTTTGTTGTAATGATGGAAAGCTGGCACTTCGCTCTTTTTATACATACAAATGTTCATTATCCAAGATGCCGTCTAAGTGGAGAACTTTGCGTTTAAAACTTTGAAATTTGATGGAAAAAACAACTTGCCTTATCGTCACATGGCCGTCGCCATGTGTGCTTTTAACACGACTTTCGATAAAATGTGTTATTCCGTCGGAATGGTTAATCGGATGATAATTTTTATATATTTTCGGTTGCTTCTACCATAGAAACGAAGTTAGATACTAAAAAGATTCGATAGGAAAGTCCGAATTTCATAAAACAACAATTTAGATCAGAACGCCGACAATGAACAAAGAAGGCGACTCGCTCAAGAGACCGGCGCCGTCAAGTCATTTCGTATAGTCGCATGCTTGTACAGAAAAGATTATAGCCATGCGATATACGAAATAATTAATGAGAGCTTATGGACTTTACTTTCAATGCGCATTCATGGATTCTTTGGATTTGATTCTCTCATACTTTTTGTGAAATCAAGAATTATTTACGGTTTGTTCGTCGAACAATTCAAAATGACGCCAAGATTAATTTCGGTCGAAATAGCAGTTTTAGGAAAAAAATATGGGCTTCTCAGTTCAACATGATTGAAACGAATAGAATACGTGAATTTTTTGTGACTTTGGCGATGTATACCACAACTATGTAGGTTCTGAGGTATTCATGATTTAAGGAATTTACACCAAAAAAATGAGATTCGACCAAGGGAGGTAAGGGGGAAGATAACTCATATTGAACAACAAAAAATATATCGTTATGACGGGTGACCGAGAAATATACACTGTTAGCACCGGGGTAAATGATATGCCTGATGTTGTTCGTCATCTTATCCAAATCTTTTTTGACAATACAAAAGTTTACACCCCACAATAGAGTCAGTTGATAATTCCACTGAATTAAAGAACAGTATTGATGAACTTGTTGCATGGACAAATGCCTGGCAGATAATTTTAACAATAGCAAGTGTAAAGTTCTTCAGTAATCCCATCAAAGATATTCAGGGAAGATTTACAAAAAAAGATTAGTGGTCTGCAGAAGCATTCATATGAACAAAGGCTTCAGTATTAAGATGACCAAGTTGGAATACAGGCGATCAGGCGCTTATGTGTCGACATGATTGAAACTTGCACATGGAGTTTATGACACTAAGACCACAGGCACACTATTTCAGTTGAGTACAGAATCTACAACTAGAGGGCACCGTTTCAAACTAACAAAAATGTTACTAAAACTTCAAAAGCAGCAAACATTTTCACTAACAGGATTGTTAATACTTGGAATAACTTGCTATTCAATGTTGTTGAAGCAGAAACTGTTAACAGAAAAAGGTGAACACTCCAGAAACCAGTCGTGAACTGAGTCGTGAACCAAATATTGACTGGTTGCATGGAAACACTGGGTGCTTTATAAAGTGTGCAGAAAAGACCAAAATATTTCTTGCAAACTTATGTTAATCAAACAAAAATGACTTGCATGATGATTATGTTCAAATTTTAAAAACACCCATCCGTGCTTTATTAAGTACATCAGTGAGGAAAAGACCAAAATATTTCTTGCAAAAACCTTATTAAATCCACACTGAACAGGCAAAAGGACTGCAAAATGCCTAAGATGCCATGCTATGAGGTGATATGATAAAATGATCAGACTTCTCATCTTACCCCGAACCTAAGAGACCATCAAAACTCCTTCGCCAGCCTCTTTTACTGGGACGGTTCTGGCAGAAACTGCAGCCAGCTAACTGACCTGCTCCTCTCTCTCTCTCTCTCTCATCCTCTCTCTCTCTCTCTCTCTCTCTCTCTCTCTCTGTCTCTCTCTCCAGCAGCAGCTAAATGTGGTTGAATCGGCATCCAACTTGGGCCAACCATCAGTCCCTGTCCAGACAGATCGATACTCTCTCTCCCAGTCTTTCTGACTTTGACATCTTTTCCCCCTGTTGCAACAGTAAAGGGCAGGATCTGTCTTGGTTGCTACCTCCCCCGCCCCCACCTCCCTTGCTGGGAAAACTTCATTTGAACCTCTACATATTGGTAATTGTGGATCATGAATGCTGGTCAAGACTGGCATGCCCAATGCTGACATATCATCCATGGAGAACACCACTATCGGTGAAAATGGGGGTGATGTCCATGCTGAGAAACCTAAACCCCTACGAGGCCTGTCGACCTGATGGAATCCACTCATGAGTTCTCAGAGAACTGGCAGATGAGCTCACACCTGGCCGGACTATCCTATTCCGCTCATCCCTGTCCACAGACATAGTACCAGCAGACCGGAGGACAGCACATGTAACACCAATATTCAAGAAAGGAGAACAAAACAGCCCAGCCAATTATCGGCCAGTCTCCCTTACTTTACAGTGCAAACTGTTGGAGCACATTATAGTCGGTACAATAATGAAACGCTTGAGAGCCACCAGATAATGAGTGAAAACCAACATGGGTTTAGAAAAGGAAGATTGTGTGAGACCCAACTCCTAGAGTTCACCAAAGAGTTGCCTACAAACCTGGAAAGAGGCAGACAGACGGATGTCCTCATAATGGACTTTTCAAAGGCATTTTGACCGGGTCAATCACTCTTTGCTTATCCATAAATGCCAGAGATATGGCGTCAAGGGAACTACGGGAGCATGGATCTCTAGTTTTCTCAGGGATAGGCAGTAGGCAGTAGGTGATGGGTGGATTGTCCTCCTCATCCATTAGCTTTAAGTCAGGTGTACCTCAGGGGGTCTGTGCTAGGTCCATGCTTGTTCGTAGCCTACATAAATGACCTTCCTGAGAAGCTCTTAGCAAAAGCATGGAAGTTCCCTGATGACACAGCAGTATCCAGGTTGATCACCAATCGCCAAGACCAAGAACAGCTCCAAGAAGATCTCCAACACTTAGCGGATTGGGAGAGGAGCTGGGGTATGGAGTTTCATCCTGCATAGTGCCAAACCCTTTGTGTCATAAGGAGTAGGTCCCTACTTCACCACGACTATTCCCTTCATGGACACATCCTTGACACTGTAACATCAGCCAAATACTTGGTGTGACCATCAACAAAGAAATTAGCTGGGATGAACATATAAAATTGTGCTTCAAGGCCAACAGAACACTGAAATTGCTCTGACGGGCCCTGAAGATCAGCTCCTCAGCCATCAAAGAACAAGCCTACAAAGCACTTGTTCGCCCCCATCTGAAGTATGCGTCTTTGTCTGGGATCCCCGCACAGAGAAAAACATAGCAAAAATACAGGCTGTTCAAAGACCAGCTGCACGCTTTGTCCACAACAGATACAGGAACACTTAAAGTGTTAGCAGCATACTGGATACACTGGGGTGGCCCTCATTGGAGAATCGACGGCAAGTAGCAAGACTTTCTATGCTGTATAAAGTGTACCAAGGCCTTGTCCACTGCCCCAGCCTAAAAGAAAAACTGGTCATTCTACCTGACCGTTAGCGACGAGGCCACGACAGACAATTTGACATGATCATGTCAAGGACCCAATTATAGAGCTGCTTCCTTCCTGCCCTGAACTGTCAAAAAAACTGGAACAATCTCCCACAAGGAACAGTTGAGGCAACAACGTTTGACACGAATCCACGTACAAACCCCCTCCACCCCCCTTTCCCGTCCCCTCCTCTCCCCAGTACCGCCTCCCATCTCTCAGACCCCCCCCCCCCCCCCCCCCCCCCCTCTCGCGACCCTCTTCCTCCACCCCCTATCATCAACATGATGTAAAAACTCAAATCTAAAGATGCGTCTACAAACCCAGTTTTATATGCAGCGACCCCCCCCCCCCCCCCCCCCCCCCCCCCCCCCACCCCACCCCCCGTTATAGGTGCCAGAATAAGTTTGATTGTGGGCCTTCGACACTGAATGAGAAGAAGGAAATAAAAAGACAACCGAAAGTAGAAAAGTGTTTGGGTAAAAAAGACAGAAAGGAGATATTAAAATTTGGTTTACTTTAGAACGCACTTCAACCTGACGAAAGTGGAAACACAAAAGGCGACAGAAACTTGCCATTTGTAGTAAAGAGACAACAATTTGGATTATTGATACAAAGGGTACATAAGAAGAGCCTAGATCCGCAGACCAACTGATTGTTTGAATTCGGTAAAGAGACAAACACAAGGAAGTGAAAGTTGCGCTCTCCAAGAAACCCGACTTTGGGACGTGGAATGTAAGGGGATCTCCCTTCTCGATGTGATTGCTTCTTGCACTGTGGTAAGTAGTTTGTGGGCAGGCAAAGATCAAAGTGTTTACTTAGCTATCAAAATGCTGTCTGGTGTACTTTCACTTCGAATGGAAACTTTGATGTGAAAGGATCAAAGATCGACTAATCGGATGTTGTGTTGGGTGTGGTGTCGCGGTCAAATTCGTTGCCCGGCCAAATTCGTTGCTGGTATACCAACTTAGTGGAACTGTCCTTCTTTGATAATGTCTGTGCCCAGTTGATTCATAAATTGCTGAAAAAAAAAAATCCATTTTGTTAAGTAGAATCTTGAAAAGTCTTTGATTTCCCAGAACGCTGCAGTCATAGAGTGACTATATATATATATATATTTTTGTTGTTGTTGTTGTTGTTGTTGTTGTTCAAGCGAAAGCATCTTCCTGTGAAAGTTCAAAAACTTACGCAATATGCTGAAAATACTTTGGCCAAGCAAACCACTTTCATGCTGCCTCTGCAATCTTTCACTTCCTACTGGCATGTGGATAACCATACTGCCTCACTCTTCTAGCTCAGTGCATGAGGATTTCTTAGTTGCAGATGGTTGTGAACTGGGGGAAAAAAAGGTGTATTTTCAGCCAGCCTGGGGAAACACAGAGTAGGATAATTCCAGCTTCAGACAGGACAAAACACAGGGTGCATTATTTCCTGACAATGGACTATGTTGCAAAGTGAAACGACTGCAGGCGGAAATCTAAACAAATCTTAAATAAATGTCAGCGAACCGCCCAGAGAAACGTGAACAAAACGAGTCACAAGACAAACCACAACGCGTTTCGACCTCTTAGGTCTTCTTCAGGTGCAACAACATGAAACAAATAACGAAATGCACTTAGCTTTGATCGCTTCTGTGTTCAGCGCAAGAAAGAAGGCGTATTCAACGCCTTCTTTCTTGCGCTGAACACGAAGCGATCAAAGCTAAGTGCATTTCGTTATTTGTTTCATGTTTGTTGCACCTGAAGAAGACCTAAGAGGTCGAAACGCGTTGTGGTTTGTCTTGTGACTCGTTAGTCCACGTTTCTCTGGGCGGTTCGCTGACATTTATTTAAGATTTGAATGGACTATGTTCTTGATAAATGTCAGTGTCCCATCAGTTGGAGAAATCAATTATACCTAACTGGATATGAAGCTGCATCTGAAGAAAAAAAAAATGTTGTGGAGCTGGCAAGAGGTGTTAGCAGCTACTTCTGCAGTCAGCAGATCAGCCCCAGCATTGTTTTAGGCCAAATGAGTCTCGTCACAGTTTAAGTTTTAAACAACTTAGTGTGACTTGGACATAAATCTTGTGGACTGTCTGGACCTTGTTGTACTTGTATTAAATCATTTTATTTTGTTAAGAATATATACACGACATGTACCTCTTGTCCCTTTTGGAGTTTTCCTTGCCTCTACTTCTCTCTTTATTTTTCATTTTTAAAAAGAATTATTCTTTTGGCTGCATACTTTATATATGTATTACTTTTTTTTTTTTTTAATATTCTGGCCCACTCATAGTGAAGAGTGGTTGTAACCAAAAAACTGCATTAAAATAAGTGCTGATGTCTCATTCTCTCTCGCTCTGTCATTCCCTCTCGCTCTGTCTTTGTCTGTGTCTTAGCTCTGTTTCTCACTGTCTTCACCTGCTCTGTCACCATTTTCACTAGTTCAAATTTCTTGCAGGGTGAGAATTCATGGGAAGAACAAAATGTTGTATTATGCTGTCTGTTCATTTCACTGTTAAAATTATTTTGGACATGTCTTTGCTTTTATGAACCAGGTCTGCTAACTACTACAATTAGTTTGGATCAATAACCAGGTGAATCAATCATGAAATTGAATTATCTTGACTGTATTAACAGATATTTTGTCGATCAGTGCAGGATTTTTCTATTATACTAACCAAAGTGATTCTGTGGTGGCCTTTTATAGTGCCCATGTAAATCTGTACATAACATGGTTAACACTTTTTTTCCATGTGTGGTGTGTGTGTGTGTGTGTGTGTGGTGTGTGTGTGTGTACACATTAAAAAAAAAGTGGGTGTGTGTGTATACACACACAAAAAAAAGTGTGGTGTGTGTGTGTGTGTGTGTGTGTGTGTGTGTGTGCTTGAGCACGCGTCCATGCATGCACATGCACATGCTTTATTTTTGTGGCTTCATGTATGTAGTTGACAGACAGTTGCTTGCATATAAAGCAGTTTTGGTAAATGATTGTGAGGGTCTGGAAAAAAAGGTCTTGGGGAAAAAAAAACTGGTGTTTTTTTTTCCCCCAAACCAGTTGGAGCCTTGAAAGAGGTCTGTAGACTGCTTTCCTTTAATGTAAGATTATTGTAACTTATCAGGACTTCAATGTGTCATATGTTGACCAGTCTCATCTCTCACTCTCTCTTTTCACTCTCTGTCGCTCTCTTCATGCACATGTCAGAACTTTATCTCACAGTGAATGGTGGATTCATACAACAGAATGTGGTGCTGAAGTGCTTACAGCTAACTGTGTAGAGAAAATACCTTGATGCATTGCGGAGGTATCATTTATAATGTAGGGGAGCCTCCAACCGCTAGATTCTGATCAAAAGATAGGCTTTAATGCTGTAATTGTGGTAGACCATGTGAGGCTTTAATGCTGTAATTGTGGTAGACCATGTGAGGCTTTAATGCTGTAATTGTGGTAGACCATGTGAGGTTTTAATGCTGTAATTGTGGTAGACCAAGTGAGGTTTTAATGCTGTAATTGTGGTAGACCAAGTGAGGTTTAAATGCTGTAATTGTGGTAGACCAAGTGAGGCTTTAATGCTATAATTGTGGTAGACCAAGTGAGGTTTAAATGCTGTAATTGTGGTAGACCATGTGAGGTTTTAATGCTGTAATTGTGGGTAGACCAAGTGAGGTTTTAATGCTGTAATTGTGGTAGACCAAGTGAGGTTTTAATGCTGTAATTGTGGTAGACCAAAGTGAGGTTTTAATGCTGTAATTGTGGTAGACCAAGTGGAAGAATAGTAGGGGGGTAGGTTTTAATGCTATAACTGTGGTAGACCAAGCGGAAGAAATATTAAGGGTAGGGAGAGTTGAATGAGTGAGTAGAACAAACCTACTGAGGCCCTTAAGGTCGTTGTGTTCCAGACTGGAATCTGTAGATTGAGTGGCAGCCTAAGACATCCGCCAGGACCAGACATCCTGCCACCAAAACTACAGACTACAGTTTCAAACACAATGGACCATAAGGGCCCAAGGCCAACTGGACATTGATCTCACCTCTTCAGGACTTAAACTGACCACCGATTGGCAGATTCACAACTCAACTCCAGTCAGTGTCAGCATGTACTATGATGTGTCAGTGTTCAGTGCTACATCCCCATGCTCCTTGCTGCACGCCATTTTGCTGCGAGTGTATGTGTAGTTTGTAATGACCAAGTAGCTCTGGTTCTACTCAGTAATTTCCATGGATCTCTGAAGCATGGAAGATGTAATGATGAGAGCTGCAGTGTTGTTTTCAATCACCTTTGGACATGTGTGCCCTGGAAGCTTAAAAGCAAGGGGACAAAAAGCAAAGGCATGGGATACACTGAAGTCAGTTCCTTGGAGCTTGCATGCAGTTTTAAACAGTCATTAACAGCAAGCTCATACTTTGATTGTACTTTTCAGCTTGTGAACAGCTGTCAAAATGTGTGAGTGTATGTGTGTTTATTTGCATGAAGACGAGAGTCTGTGTGTGTGTATGTGTGTGTGTGTGTGTGTGTGTGTGTGTGTGTGCACATGCATGTTGTTGTTGTTCTTGTTGTTGTCTTCAATTGATGTCTTCCACATTAAGTGATATTAGACAAGAGAAAGGGTGTGGAGAGGGGGAGCATGAAAAGGGGGTGGGCGGGTGGGTTATCTTGCATATAAAAGAATGGGAAAACCAAGTATGGGAAAACAAAGGTTAAATTACTATTGTGAATCATAACACAACTATAACAAATATCCCATTGTACTGCGTAGTAAACAGTTTGCAAAATCAAACAACAAAGTACAGTTTTCAAGGATACTTTAACTAGAGAACTTCCTGAAATAGCTGGTAAAATAGATCTCAATCTCTGGCATTCCAGAAGAATGTGTTGGGGTTTGAAATTTGTTCACCACACAAACATTTAACATTCTTGCTGAATTTTGTTTTAAGGGCATTAAGCTTTATCGTAAAAGACAGTGAGTAATGTGTCTAAATTTGAAGATGTTGATATAATTCACAGCTATTTTGTTTGCCAAATCATCTGAATTCATTAAGATACTGGAGAATTTCTCCTTGCTATGGAGAGATTTTGAAACTTTGTTCCACGATGCTTGCTCCAGTAAATGATACCCCAGTGTAACGGATGATGGAATGTTTATTTATTTTCTATAGATTCCCTGTCGTGCCTTGCACCTTTTTTTTTCAGCTCCATCAGCACAGTCATTTGAATATAATCCAATATATAAATGTGAAGAAACCAACAAAGGCAATATTGGTCCCATTTAGATTTAAAAGTGACTCATTTGATTGATTTCAGTGATAATTTTAGATTTTTTTCTTGTAATCAAATGAACGTAAAATATACAGTACAGACTGAGAATCAATGCAGAATAAAATTTGAAAGGTGTTCATTGGAGTATCAAGCATGTTTAAGAACCATAAATACACGAATGAGTTCAGCGATAAATATTGATTGATTTTTACCAGTGAAATATGACTTTTCTGTTCTTAACGCTGGTATTACAAAACCTGAACCAGCATGATCATCCAAGAGTGAGCCATCTGTATATAAATTATAATACCTTTAAATGATTTGGGCATTTTATTCTCTAGGTGCAGTTGGACTTCACTTTGCATAATATTTGGATTCTCATTCTTTATCACATCAGTGTAGTCAGTATCAAAATGTGGTTTATTCATCTCCCAGGTAGGGTAAGGAGAAACTGCTTGCTGTGCATCAAAATTATGTGGATTTATTTCCAACTCTCTAATAAGTCTGATACATATGAACCAACTGGCTTTAAAGTTTAATGAAGATATCAGTCTCACCCATTTAGGAAAATGTATTTCGGATTTTATATGTACTTCTTCTGAGTCAAAGTGTGTATGTTTGTGCATGCATATGCGAAAGTTATTAGTATGTGTGTACATGTGTCTGTGTGTGTGCGTTTGTATGTTTGTGACACTGTGTGTGTATTTACGTGCATGTACTTTATAACAGTGTGGTGTGTGTGGTGATTATGTGTATGATTGTCTGTTTGTCACTGTGTGGTGTGATTCAATATTTTGTTGATTTTTTTTTCCCAGTCAAAATGTGTCACTCTAGGTATCAGTGTGTGTGTGTGTGTGTGTGTGTGTGTGTGTGTGTGCATGCAGTGTGCGGTGTGCGTATGTGTGAGAGAGACACTATAATGAGTGTACATGTCAAAGAATAAAGATGTGTCTGTCTGTCTGATGTCTGTCTGTGAGAGAAAAAATAGATAGGGAGAGAGATTAGGTATAATGAACATTACTTATATGAATGAAGATGCATTATCATTGCGTTTAAGAACAAGTGCAATGTTTGATTTGCTTAGAACATCTTGTTCAACCTCTTTTTGGACTGATTTGTGATTCTGTCAGTTTCTCTTCACCTTCAGTGGCATTTTTCTGGCTGCCAGTTGCAAGATACAATGAACGCAGCATGAAAGGAGCAGACTCTGGCAGTCAAACAAAGGGGACCTACTTATTCTTGCTCAGGTCCAAGGGAAAAGTCCACAAACCTAGCATTGTGGGACAAGTCTTGTCATTTGCTTTAAACCCAAGCTGATCAAAAGCTCATTCACATAATATTTGAATGGTGGCATGGACTGGCATGATTTCCTATATTTTGTCTATGTCCTTGGCGGGTAACTAACCCCCCCCCCCCCCCCTCCCTTTTTAAAATTGGCAAGCTTTGTTGACTGTTGCTGTTCTATATGAATGGAGATGAGAGAGACGAGGACTGATTCCACCTCAGCTCTGCAGCAACAAGCATGCCTGGTGCATGAGGAGATGTGACATGGCATTTCAAAATTTCTTGCAGGCAGTCTGAAACCTGAATTATAATTATCTTTATTGACGTAAGTTTCATCATTTTCATAGTATTGGATTTCTCAATTCATTTCACCTTGCTATCATCATGCTACATGTCTGTACTAATTTTGTTGCTTCGTAAACTAGTTATTAAGCTTTAGTTGTCACTACTAGCTTGTGATACAAAACCTGAGGACATTGATATGATCAGAAATTTGTCATTTCAAACAGTTTTAGGTGTTTATCCTGGGTCTTGTAGAAATGAAAATGTTGCTACCGAACTTGTCACAGTGGCGTCTTGCTATTTAGTCTGCTTCACAGTCAACACATGCCAGCTTGGGTGAAGCTGTCTGCTTCAAACAAGATGTGCTGTGATCTATCATATCACTGTTTCAACTGCTGTGCATAGTGTGGGGCTGATTTTGTTAGTCTCTGAAGTGTGCCATTCATTTCACATGTGCAAAACGAGGCTGTTAGAAGGAGATAATGTGTGAGTCAAGGTAGTAATGATGATAATTATATTACTGATAGGAATACTAATTAAGGTCAAAATATTGAAATAATAAATTAAGACAGGATTTCAACTACTTTTGGTGATAATAAGGCAATAGCAGTTGTAGTATGGGAGAAAGGAGAGTGGGTTAGAGGGTTCTAAGCGCTGTGGTTGCCGTGGCAACAGTCTTCATGGCAATGGCATTGGGGATGTCAATACTAACAAAAGTATTACTGATGATACTGCTAACAACTGTTGTGAAGGTAAAGGTAATAAAAGCATGATACAGAAATATATTTAGAAAATACATTTTTATAATAATCAATAAAAAAAAATCAATTTTAGTAATAGTATGATATTAAAGTATTAATACTAAAACTAAGGGATTAAACACACACACACACACACACACACACACACACACACACACACACACACACACACACAACAACAACACAACAACAACAACAAAAATCAAGGGGAAGAGGGAGAGGGGAGGACAGGAAGAACAGAAGGAGATAGAAGGTATGAATTATGGGATGGATGGAATCTAATAGGTATATTAATAATTATATGTATATTAATAGTTTTTTCTTAAAAATGTTTTGTAACTATATGTTAATGATAGTGATGCTATAGGAGGCTGGAAAAGTAGTAAACTTGAATGTCAGAAATATTGTAAAGAATAATAAGTATATTCATGATAGTAGTACATATAAACATTAGTAATAGTTAACTCTGGTTTGCCCGATATATCAGTATATAAGTTGCGTGTCTGCGATAACAATGCCTGTCTGTGGCTAATGCTAAGTCGAATGGCCAAACAGTTGGAACGTGGTAAATGGAAAGGTGAATAGCCCACCAGATTCTTATGAGCCAAGCAAAACCGAAGTCATGACATGATCCCAAGACAATTAGCGAAAAAGAGCATGCGCAGTCGGATAGACCGTTAGTTCATCCAGTCATTGTTGGCTGCTAGTAGGCCTGTTTGTATTATTATTTATTATACTTGAAAGACACATGCTGCATTTGGGTCCTTTACAGCATTAAGTAGAATGTTCATTGTGTGAGAAAATAACAGTTTGCGACAGATTCCAGTTGATCTGCGTTTGAGTGTGGAAAAAAGACAATTTCGTTCTTTTGGAGTTTAGATCATGACAGTGACTGAGTGAGTAGGCTTGGTTAGAATTTAGATTTATAACGCTGCATCGGGTACAGATAGTTCGTGAGTCAGGGCTATTGAGATCGTAAACCATGGCCAGTGGTTCCAGTTTACCAGTTTTTCAGTCCATTGGAGGAAAGTGTTTTGTTTTCAAGTGGGATGTGTCTGCACAGGAATGTTCGATTGTCCAGTTCATCCGAGGACGTTAGGCTTTTACATCACCATTTTCCAAGGGAAGTCACTCTTGTCAAGTTGTCGTCACAAGCAGACGAAACCAAAAACGTCACCCCTAAGCAAAACCCCTCACTTGAAGTGCTCAGTTTCGTCAGTGGAAATAAAAGAAACTGGGGCAGTGGATGTTTTTTCTCACAAAGCCTCAATTAAATATGGCAGCAAACTGTGACTTCAGTAACGTTGATCATGAAATCTTGGCGCAGATTGTTCGCCGGTGTATTCCAAACAGAGTTAGAAGGAAGACATTGGGATACTTATATTATGTCGTTCAAAGCTGTTCTTGACGAAACAAGAACTCAAGAATTATAATGAAACTAGGACAGCAGAAAAGAAGATGCATGTGGGTGACAAGATTCCAACAGTCAGCGCTGTATCCAGAGAACATGGACGTGGTCAACACTCGACCATGGTACAAATGTACAAATACATTGAAGAACCTCATAGATAAACGTGAATCAATAATTTGAAATAAAATATGACTTCAATGGCTAAAGAAGACTGAGCTAGTCAACGACCAGGCCAACAGACGCCAAAAATAGAAGGGGCATAAAAAGCCTGAATAGGCAAAGTTGTTTTAATACTACACCCCAAATCCTGATCCTGATCCTGATCCTGAACTTCCTCTGCAATTCCAGCAGCTCTAGGTGTGGTCAGCACTTTTGCAGTGGTTCCAGGTTCTCCGGTGGTTCCAGCAATGGTGGTGATGGTTCCAGCTGTGGTAATGGTGGACATTCTGTTGTTCAAAGTGGTGGACAGTATATTCATGGTGGTGAACAAGAGATTTTGTGGGTGTGGTTGACAATTTTACACACTGCTCATTAAACCCTGTGTCTTACACAACTTGTACAAGAGATACTGTTGAGCCTGTGGAAAGGTTAGACATTTTTCAAGAGTTTGTGAGTCTACAAAACCAAAAGTAAGCTTGTGTCATGCGAGAGACTGAGGGTGAATGCAGACTATGGGATGAGAATTAACGCAGTTTTACAGGAAGTGATCAGAGATGAACCATAATATATGTCTTTGCTGTGTCAAGTAACATTTTCAAGACTCCCTTTTGTTACTCACAATCAAAACACGCTAGTCACATTTCTCATTGATAAGGGTCCATGCAGAAATATTTTTTATTATGATCCTTACAACAAACTGAATCCTATCATTGCCAGAATGTTGTTTTCACACACAGTGAACTTGTTTCTTCATTTTAGAAAGTACCCAAATACACAGCATATGTGTTTCAAGTGTAATTATTCACAAAGCAAACAACACTGGCTACATCATGTACATGGCAGCTAACGGCAAGCTTGTGTCTGAAGCCAAGGAGAAAGTGGAGGTGCTGAATGCTCAGTTTCAGTCTGTATTTAGCTAGGGCAGAACGTACACTGTTGATGAGTTTCAGGAAAAATGCCCCATGAAGGTAATAGATTGTGACCTGCTTACCAACATCAACATCTCTGAGGAAGGTGTAAGGAATTTACTGCTGAAGCTTAATATATACAAAGCTTGTGGTCCTGACCAGATATCACCCGCGAGTGCTGAAAGAAATTGCCACAGAAGTTGCTCCAGTTTTGACCATAATCTACCAGTCATCTCTCACGTCAGGCGTTGTGCCAGCAGAATGGAGGAAAGCCAACATCACTCCAGTCTTTAAGAAAGGCGAACACTATAATCCATCAAAACTATCGCCCATGTCACGGAGAGTATACCGTGCAAGATACTTGAACATGTTATCGTCAATGCAGTTATGAACCATCTAGAACAGAACGCTATCCTCTGCCCACAACAACATGGCTTTCGGAGGCAGAGATCTTGCGAGATGCAGCTCCTTGAGTTTGCAGAAGAACTGTCTCGGAATATGGAAGGCGGAGCTCAGACCAACATTGTCATAATGGATTTTGCAAAGGCGTTCGACAAAGTTAACCACAGCCTCCTGCTCCACAAACTACATCATTATGGAGTCCCGTCATTATGTCATTATGGAGAACATCAACTGGTGGATTGAGAGCTTCCTCAGCGTAGGAGACAAGCTGTAGTCATAGATGGAGCAGCTTCTTAGTTGGCAGATGTCAGATCTGGGGTGCCACAAGGATCGCTGCTTGGACCATGCCTTTCTCTGGCTTATATTAATGACTTGCCAGATCAGCTCACCTCACAGACTTGCCTGTTTGCAGACACACTGCAATCTATAGACTCGTCACGACAAATCAGGACCAGTCTCAGCTACAACAAGACCTCCAGACACTTCAACAGTGGGAGAAGAGCTGGGATATGGAGTTCCATCCTGGGAAGTGCACAACTCTGCCGGTGACAAGAAAAGAGATGACCATTGCCCAGTGAATACCATCTACATGGACATACTCTTGATGTGGTTACTTCTGCAAAGTACCTTGGAGTTACCATCACAGACGACCTTAGCTGGGACAAACATATAAATAGTATCTGTGCAAAGGCCAACAAGACCCTTGGCTTCCTCAGGCGTAACCTAAGATCAGCGCCACCCAGCTAAAGGCCACAGCCTACAAAGCCATGGTACGACCCACGCTGGAATATGCCTGTACTGTGTGGGGACCCCTACACGAAGACAAACGAGGACAAGCTGGAATCTGTCCAAAGGAGGGCGGCACGTTTTTTGTCACAGGACGTTATCACAACTCCTCCAACGTTAGCAGCCTCATCAAGCAGCTGGACTGGTACCCCCTAAGACAGCGAAGAAAGAACACCAGACTGACCATGACCATGTGTTCAAGATCATACATGGTTTGGTCTGCGTGGACAGATCCCAGCTGATTCCTGCTCCAACCCGTCAACGCAGAGGACATGAACAGCAACTCAAACAACTACAGTGCCGAACCTTGTATCGACAGGGGTCCTTTTACCCACGTACAATAAAGGAGTGTGAATGCCCTGCCCGATACAGTAGTCGAGGCAAAGACTCTTGACATGTTTGTGTCAAGAGTAAGTAAAATTACATTAAACCTCTGCTGCTTTTTTTTTTTTTTTTTGCTGCTGCGTCAACCCGCATTCATAAGCGTCAGAATAGTCACATGATGACTGTGGACGTTAACTGGATGATGATGATGATGAACAATAACTAGTCTAAAAAAAAAACTAAGAAAAACTAATCCCTGTGCAAACTGGAATGAGTCACAACAGTTTTGTCTGTAAACAGAAAATGGCAGTGTGCACAGATGCAGGTAGAGACTCTCGAAAACCGCACAGTTTTCAGCTAGGTGACCATGTCTTAAATCAAACATAGAAAATGTGAACTCTCAACAACTTCCTTGCCCCTACGTTGCGACCAGGAAAAAAAGCAGTTGGGGACTGCTCAACATGGCAATGGCTCAGTCATTGTGTGGAACTCTCCCATTTCAAACCAATCCAAGGTGTTCTATCTGAAGTCATGGATGCAGTGAAAGAAGAGGATGGGGATGACAATTTAAACCAGAATTCTGTCACTCCCACTATGTGCACTCACTCAGTCATCAACAGAAGCAGTGCCTTTTTGAACTCCTCCCATGCCATCAATAAGGCAGTCACCACTGTCTTCATTTGAGACTTTAAAGGTAATTCTGATCATTCAACTCGCAAGACCCAACACAATGCATGCTGCTCCTAGTTTTGCTTAAGGGACTGTTCTGACAATGTCATATTCTGGCGTAGCCCAGTCAATGTGTCCTGACATAATTTGACATGCTGCATGAATGCTGTGGTTCACATACAATAGTGTGTGTGTGTGTGTGTGTGTGTGTGTGTGTGTGTGTGCATAGGTGGATGAAGCATGGGCCAGTGTGTGTGTGCCGGTGCATGTGTGCTGTGTGTGTGTGTGTGTGGTGTGTGTATGTCTGTGTGTGCATGTGGTGGGTGTGTGTGTGTCTGTGTGTGCGTGTGATTGGTGGGCTTGCGTGAGCATAAGCCTGCAGGCATACATGTGCACATATGTGCATACACAAGGCTTCAGATTGCTGGCATGCCTGCAATATTTTTGCATAAAATTTTCAAATGGTGCATCGCACACCATAGTCTTGTGCCATGCAGTCGTGCACAGTTGCTGCTGTGCTGAGGGGGGTGGATGTGGGGAGATGTTGCCTTCTTTTTTGCCTTCGATCATATGGAACAGCGTAAGTCAACAAATGGTGCTGTTCCTTGCTGTTATAGTTCATTGAGACTCGGAGATATGAATTATCAACTTTGATTGATTTAGAATCCAAACCAGTGATAAGATTCCTCACCAGGACTTGAGGACAAAGAAAGAGTTTCCATGGCTTCACTGCAATTGTGCAAAGGTCAGCATGCATGTTCGCTGCGTTCATTGCACAAATTTGCAGTTGGCAGTGAGAAAACTCAACAAACTGGCAAAATCACAAAACTGGTCAAAAGAACTTGAACAAGATTACAAAAAAAGAAAAAAAAAAAAATAAAACTATCAAGTTGCACCTTTAAAAAGAGATGTAATAAATCTCCCTTCACATATAGGCAAGCTCATACTGCTGCCTGTCGTATTTCTCTGTCTGTCTGCCTGCCTTCCAGTCCTGTCTGTCTGTCTCGCTCTCTCACACACACATGCATGCTGCATGCATGCACGCACGCACGCATATGATGATTGTTTAAAAAAATCAGAGGGGTATATATATAAAGAATATTTGATATGTGATGTCTTATGTCAAATTTGCATGAAAGTTCTGAGCTAATGATGTAGGTTGACCCATGTATCCTCTTTTGCTGTCCCTTCAGTTTTAGCTGCCCTCGGGACGTGTCCTTTTTGTTGTCCCCTTCAGTTTTTAGCTGCCGTGGGACATGTGTCCTCTTTTGTTGTCCCTTGAGATAATATAGCTGCCGTGGGACATGTGTCCTCTTTTGTTGTCCCTTCAGTTTTAGCTGCTGTGGGACATTGTCCTCTTTTGTTGTCCCTTCAGTTTAGCTGCTGTGGGGCATGTGTCCTCTTTTTGTTGTCCCTTCAGTTTTAGCTGCTGTGGGACAGGTGTCCCCTCTTTTGTTGTCCCTTCAGTTTAGTTTTAGCTGCTGTAGGACATTGTCCCTCTTTTGTTGTCCCTTCAGTTTTTAGCTGCTGTGGGGCAGTGTGTCCTCTTTTGTCCCCTTCAGAATTAGCTGCCGTGGGACATGTGTCCTCTTTTGTTGTCCCTTCAGTTTTAGCTGCTGTGGGGACATGTGTCTCTTGTTGTCCCTTCAGTTTTAGCTGTCGTGGGATGCGTGTGTCCTCTTTGTTGTAACTTCAGTTTTAGCTTGCCATGGAACATGTGTCTCTTTTGTTGTCCTTTCAGTTTTAATTGCCGTGGGATATGTGTCCTCTTTTGTTTGTCCCTTCAGTTTTAGCTTGCTGTGGGACATGTCCCCTCTGTTTGTTGTCCCTTCAGTTTTAGCTGCCATGGGACATGGTGTCCTCTTTTGTGTGCCCCTTCAGTTTTAGCTGCCATGTTTTCCACAGCTAATTATCATATGTTGTGATGTGAACCAGAATACCTGGTGATGAATTTCATTTTAGAGTGAAATACGCAAAATATAGCAACTTAGGAATCCGTTTATAGGAAGAAAATTTACATACATGTATAAGTCAGTATTTTAACTATTGTCGTTTGCTCTGTGGTGGTAAAGAAGAGTGCTAAACTTAGCGAAGTTTCTAAAACTTAAAAAAACAGTGTGTGTGTGCAGTGCACTTCATGCGTGCTTGCATGACGAATATTCAGAAGAAGACATAGTTAAGTACTATTGATCAGTAACAACAACTAACATAATAATGATAATGATAAAGATAATGATAGTGGTGGTAATAGAAATAATAGTGATAAAAGTAATTCTATCTGGGATGAAATGCTAGAAAAAACTTGTGTTGTCGTAATTGTAATAATGATTACCATAACCATGAAAAAGAAGTAAGTAAAAAAAAAAGAAAAAGAAAATTTCATTAAAAACATTAGATACTCAATGGACAAACAGACATACCATAACTTCTTCCCCCACCCCTCCTCCCCCAAGCCCTCTCCTTTCCCCATGCACAAAACCATGCATACCATCTTACAATCTGTAACCTCCACAGTCCCCTCCCTACATGAGAGTCAGTAAGAAAAAAGGGGCATGACGCGAAGTGAAAGGAAATATTTAATCCTAAGTTGAGTTCTGATTTTTAGAAAAGAAATTTAATCAGGCCTTAACAATCTGTTATTGTGTGACACTTGAGGTCAGAAATACTGTATGTTAGATCCGTATGGATGTGGACTGATTGTAGATGTCAGGAGGGGGGAAATGATTCAGCTTCTGTGAATGTTGGCATATCTGGTGTTGACTTGTCAGCAACAAGTTGTCTGACAAAAAACAAGTGGAAGAAAGAAAGGCTGTGGCCAAGGAAAAAAGGAAAAGTCAACCAAATGTCAAATGATCCAACCCACTGTGTATAGGATTGACGTGCATTGTAGCATCCAGTCACTGCAGAACTGCTTGAGTAACATAAAAATCAAATCGGAGACTTGGAGTTTGAGGAAAGAGGACAGGGAGCACGGAGAGATACACCAGGAAATAGTTGTTTTTGGTTTTTCTGCCAGTTAATGGACCCTTCTCAGAATAGAAACAACATAACTTTTTTTCAGTTAGAGTATCTTCCCTCACAGTGACTGTTTTGGCACTAAGGATAATCTCACAATCTATGAAGAGGGACTTTGTGGTTTTGTCGGATTCACTGTCAGCTTTGGAGGTCATAGCTGGCTGCAACCTTCAGCACCCCGAAACTTTACACTTTTTGAACTTTTTACCAAGTTGAAAGTGAGGGGTACAACATTATTCTGGCTTGGGTTCCTGTTCATGTTGCATCGGAGGGAACAAAATGGTGGATCGTTTGGCCAGAATGCCACAAGAGAGAAACTGTCAAACACACCTATCCCCTGCTCAGAAAGATCTGAAACCAAAATTAATGATTATGTCAGAGATCTCTGGCAGGAGGATTGGAATACACAGACGGACAACAAGCTCTTTCAGATCCGTCCAAACCCTAAGGAGTTCCTCTCATGTGCGTCTGGTGGTCGTAAAGAAGAAACAGTTCTGTGCCGGCTGCACACCGGCCATTCGTATTTTACCCATTCCTACCTTTTTAA
This sequence comes from Conus betulinus, assembly GCA_016801955.1. NCBI lineage: Eukaryota > Metazoa > Mollusca > Gastropoda > Neogastropoda > Conidae > Conus > Conus betulinus. The sequence continues at coordinate 3,837 of JADBJO010014456.1, read as the reverse complement.
AGAGTGAAGAAGCTCCGTGGTGCATTCCATGTCATGTGCCACTCACAATGAAACATATTCTTTTGGAGTGTTGGGACTTGCACGATGTGAGACACAAACATTTTACAGCAGAGTCCATGAAAATCCTGTTCAGAGATGTCCCACCTGACGTGATCTTTGGGTTTTTGAGAGAGATTAACATTTGCCCACCAGCTTCATTCTGTGGATATAAGAAGAAACACCATGGCCAAAAGTCTGAAAGATGATGAAAAAGTCATCCCAGAGGGGTGGTGTGATGATGAAAACGCATCATCGCAGAGGGGCTTGGATGAAGAAAAAATCATCCCAGAATTGTTTTGAACAGGTAAGGCAATATTCTCTATCGAATTTTTTTTCTCTCCTCTTTTGTTCCCCTTTTTTTTCATCTTCCTTTTTTCGTTTGTATGTTGGTTTTTTTAATGATACCTTGCAAGGGCAGTGGAAGTTTCCGTTTTCAAAATATAATAGTGGACCCGAAGCCAATCTGTTTTCGTTGAGCATTTTTTGTGTTCATCAGTACACAGTGACTACCATTGTGTAGCTTGTGGCAGAAAAAAATGTCCGTCAAGTCTTGCAAGTCTGATTTGGGTTGATGAAATTTTGTTCCAACAGCATGTTTCCACAGCCCCCGATTATTGTATGTTGTGATGCGCTGTGGAAAATAATATGGGTAGGTGGTGTTGTTTTTTTTTGGTGTCCCATCTTCTGTGCCACTTCAGTGCTCAGTTACTTCTTGCTGCGCATTCCAGTCCTGGTCCACAGACCCACACCCTGGCTTGTCTGGCCTAGGTCTGCGCATTGGGCAAAATCCAGGAAGGCAAGCGTCTGTGTCAAGTGGTCATGAGACAGCTTGACCAGAGGAGACATGCACACAACAAAGTCAGTTGGTGGTATTCAGTGGTGCCTGTTATGATCCACCGTATGCTAGACACCAGCACTGAGCCCCCTGCTGTTGAAACGTTTTTTTTGTCACGGAACCAGTGCGAGTGAGTGTCACTGTCGAGAGGGCGCCACCATATCCATTCAGCGCCAGTCCTCAAGACTTAAAGCTGATACAGTGACTTGACAGCAACAAACCAAGGGCATTGACATGGAGAAGAAATGGGAAACTGAGGTCACCATTAGCTGCTGGGTCTGAAACCATCACATTATATGCATGATTTTGAGATTCATTGTGTACTCCCATTTCTGAGTGATCTACAACACTGCGTCATCATGCATCCAAAATCATGGAAACACGGGCCATTCTGAATGAGGCCACATGGCATTTGAATGTGAAAATGTTTTGAAATTCAAGTAAACTGAATGTTGTCCCTATAATTTGTTAGAATGGTGACAACAGATGGGAATTAATATAGATAGAAAGATAGATAGGTAACAAGTGAGAACAGAGACCTGGCTTGCTGGTTTAAGACTTGAGTACAACAGATCATCACATGGCTTCATGATTTCATGCACTAGTTGTAAATCTTGAGACAAGATGTGAAATATCAAGAACTGTCATGTTTCATCCGGTGCCGCCTGACTGAAGCAGCGTGCAGTATGGAGTTCACTGTAATTTCTGATTTGAATGAAGAATTCATGTTGTGGTGATTGTCAATCTGGTCAGCATGCTGGACAGGACGTTGGACTGTTAAAACATGAAGAATGGTACACATTCATGGTCTTTTGGAGAAACTTCAGTATTAGGTAGGTTGTATTATCAAGTGTTCCATGAGTTTCCCAGTTTGTTTGGAACTGGTGCTGGCAGCTGAGAGGAGATCAGCCAGCTGGGTTTTTTGTTTTAAAGTGGAGTCTCTGAAAAGTCTCATTGATGATTTCATCAGGATCCTCCTTTTCAACTTTTTTTTTATTTGTTTGTTTGAGTGTGTTGTTTGACATATGATAAAAAAGTGGGTTTTTTTCCCCTAACAGTTACGATCATCATAATCCAAATGATAAAGTGGTTTGTGTGGAGGGGAGACATTTTTTTTTTTTCTCCTGCAGCCCCATGTTCTGTAAGTAGCACAGAGTCACAGTGTCTCCTTTGACCTCACATTATCTAGTTGAGTCCTTCCCAAACATAGCCACACACAGGATGGCCCTGTCGCAGGCCCTGCATAAGCAGTCAGTGGGCAAGGGTGTTTGTGTCAGGCTGCATGACAGCTACCCCACCATTAGAGACTCTGTGCTCTGCTGAGTTACCGTGGTGTTGACTGTTCTGGTGCAACTTGGGTTATTGCATTTTCCTTCATAAGTTCCCTTGTCAGAACTGATTTCCAGTTATATGTGCAGTGTTTTGTCTGAAAATTTCAAAGGCTTAGGACACATGTCTCTAGTTCTTGAAAGAGAGAATTGGTAGGATATTTTGGAAATCCGTGGAACAAAGATGTCAGGATGCATGAGATGAAAAGTGTGTGTGTTGTGTGTGTGTGTGTGTGTGTGTGTGTTGTGTGTGTGTGTGTGTGGTGTGGTGTGTGTGTGTGTGTGTGTGTGTGTGTGTGTGTGTGTGTGAGATTGATCCACTCATTCTGTTTTGAAAAAGAGAACATTATGGATTGTTGATAGCAAATATGTAGAACTGAAGTGGAACAAAACACATATTTCAGTGTGATTGTTCAATGAAAATCAGTAGGACATGTTGTAGATTCATCAGTGCAGCAAATTGTCAAGATGCATAGGGAAAAAAAATGTGTGTGTGTGTTGTGTGTGCCTGTGTGTGTGTGTTGTGTGGTGTGTGTGTGTGTGTGTGTGGGCACTTCCTTTGCAAGAAAGCAACAAAACAAAATAACAATGTATAAAGGGTTGCAATCAAATTACACAGAACTGAAATACTCCTAAAACACATGTTTATAAAGTGACATCTTCTACTATAAGAGTTAAATTTCAAACTTAACTATTATTTTCTTCTGGCTTATTTCACTTTACAAGTTGATGTGGACAGGACTTTACATGTTTAGTTGCTGGTGCACTTCTGGTGATTGTTTTTGTCAGCCTGGTGTATGATCATAGGGAAGTGGAAGAAGCTTGACACCTCGTACCATCTGTACTCACCCTCTTTTATTCCCAACGCCCCACCTCCCACCCCTGACGAAGAGACTGCACTGCATTTCAGAATGTGAGAGAGGTGGGAGGGCAGGAGGAAAGGGATAGATGGGGTGGTGGAGAGGGTTTCTCAGATGGGATTTTGCTGAGAAATCTTCATTGTACTTGACTCCCTAAGACGCATAGAGCAGTTGGGAAAAAAATGAGCACAAACACCATCCGGTAAACAACTTCAGTTTTTTCTCTTTCAGCAGTATGGTTTGGAATAAACTGTCAGAGCTAGTTCCCTCAAACAGGAAGAAGCTTCATATTTCCTATAAACATTGTGAATGAGCTATAGAAAGCAGATGTACTGGTTTTTGAATCATTTAGAGCAAGTGTTAGTCCATAAATGCAGATGATTGGATGCAGCTTAATCCTGAACATCGTTGCTTGCTTAAACTGACTTGGCAAACATTGGGTTAGGCTGAAGTGTGATTTGATTGAAAAGGTTTCAGCCATGGTCCATGGGACGTCAGTGTGGTGTCTGCCTTCAGATGCTCAACAACCATCTGTGTGTGTGTGAAATGGGAAGGTCAGTCTGGTGTCCCACCTTCAGATGCTCAGAACCATCTGTGTGTAAATGGGAAATCAGTTGGTCGTCCGCCTTCAGAAGTCAGAACCATCTGTGTGGTGTGAAATGGAAAGTCATGTAGTGTTCTGCCTTCAGATGCTCAGAAACATCGGTGTGTGTGTGAAATGGGAAGTCAGTGGGGTGTCCGCCTTCAGATGCTCAGAACCATCTGTGTGTGTGAA
>JADBJO010014455.1:17500-47628 GCA_016801955.1 Conus betulinus | reverse complement strand
GTTACAAAAACCATTAACCCTGCTAAAATGGTCATGCGGCCAATATGAGAAATGGTTTCTAGTTCTTCGTTTTCACTGTCCTAAATGTTATTTGTTTTTGCCTGAAGAAGACCCAACAGGTCGAAATGCATTGTGTCTTGTTCCGTACTTTGTTGTCTACCTCCTTGGGGGTAACTAACCCCCCTCTCTTTCTAAATTTTCCTTAACCCTTGGTTTAAACAGTCAAATAAGTTTTATCGGGCAGTGAAAGTAGGTTTTGGTTGTATGATCCGACATCTGTGTATGATAAAAATTTCATCTATACAAACAAGGAAATTAATTAGAACTTCATATAATTTGAACAAGACTAAGTTTTAAATCAAAATGTACTTACAAAAAAGAAATAAACGTGCAAGAACAGGAGCGCTGTTGCACTGGGTCATCTTGTTGCTATCATTTCACATTCCTACAATCAGCAACAGTTGCTCCCTAGCTGCATTCATCTGTTGTCTGCAATTTCCATTTTCTGGCATCAAAAGTAGGCTGCCATGCCATCTACATCCGCTTTTTTGAATTACCTCCCCTGGATGGTCGTCGTGCAATTAGTGCACGCTAATTCTATAATAAAAGCAAAACAGAACAAAAATCCTTATGATTTTGTGGAGCAGGATAAATATTCCTATTAAAATTTATGAATATGATTAATCCTGATTCATAATTACCCGGTGTATGCCTGAATTATTTGAAGCCACGGCGATAAGTGTGCTGAGATTAACTTCCGGTTAGAGACAAAAACAATCTCATGTGACCAGATAAGTTGGAAACTTTGTTGAAGTCGAGTTGGCATATATACGACAGGATTTGCTCAAACAGATAATTTACTACAGCCTCATGTTTGTTAGACAACGAATATGTCTCATGTTGTTAATACAAGCATCGCTGCAGTTAAAATAAGTGGTTCATTTTCTGTGACTAACTTTCATCCAGTGATGAAGAAGGCGAGAATCATGATCGCGATCATGATGCCATCCTGGCTGAAGGCAGACGGAGGTCGAACGCATTTTTAAACTCGCATCCTTTGAAGACGGATATCACGACAAACCTGGAAAGAAAGGATGATCAGACAGTTTCAAACTCAGGACATGGATGTGCCTCGGACTCGATCTCAAATTCTTCATGTACGACTGAAAAGACATCGAGTTCATTATCTTATATAACAGCCTTGTCATCTCCACCTTCGGCAGCAGATGCAGCTTCTGAAGATAGAAATGGGTCAACAGAACAAAGAGTTTGTGGGGATGACTGTCAGACTGCATCAACACTAACTTCAGAAACACGCAGTTTTTGAACAGATCACACCAGAAGTGTGGTATGGCAGTGATACACACCAGCAAACCTGCTTTAAATGACAGCAACACTAGCTGTGGAAATGAGCGTGATAGGAAATCCAGTCCAGAAAGTGTGAGCAGAGTCAGTAGTGTGACAGGGAGACAGTTGTCTGGGAGTGAGAAACACAGTCATTGTCATCATCCCTGCTGACAAGAAAGACATGTGCACAGGAACAAAACTCGGAGAAGGACAGAGATACTGTCTCATCAAACAGTGTCACACCTCCACAAAACACCTCTAAAGAAATCTACTACCGGTCAAGGTAATTTCCTTGCCTCTAGATATTGAATGTTTAAAGTGGTATAATAGTGTCAGTGTCACAGTGCTAGACTGGCTCAGCGCTGATAGAAAATCAAGGATCCAGTGAAAACATAGAGGTGAAATGAGACACATTTGCTGATTCAGGAGAATGTTTATTATTTCAATATGCGGATTTAAAAAAAAATTCATGAGGCCTTCTATTGAACTAGGAGTATTGTTAGTGTTGTGTGTGTGTGTGTGCATATACAATGTGTGTGTGTGTGTGTGTGTGTGTGTTTTTGTTATGATATGCCAGATTCTTGCAAGCTGTGGCACTTGTAAAGTTCTGTTAGGTCAAATTCTAGTGGCTAATGCAGCATTTAGACACCCTGCTTACTGTTTTCTGTGTCAAGTAGACGACATTAGGTCATTTCCATTCCATCTTGTTCTATGCTCAAAGCAAAGTACTCATGTGGACAGTAGCAGTACTACTAGTACAAAGTAGTGCTGGTCACTACTAGATGGTTTAAAGCATCTCTTAAAACAACTCCTTTCACCTAATAGGAGTTCTTTCTCCCCTTCCCTTGTCCGTCAAACTGATTCTGCGATTAATGTGTGTGTGTGTGTGTGTGTGTGTGTGTGTGTGTGTGTGTGTGTGCGTGACTGTGTGTGTGTGTGTGTGTGTGTGTTTGGGCGTGTGCGCATATGTGTGTGTGTGTGTGTGTGTGCGCACACGCATGTTGTTGTGTCCAGTGTGCAACAGTGTGTGTGAGATCTTGTGTTTGTGTGTGTGTGTGTGTGTGTGTGTGTGTGTGTGTGTGTGTGGTCAATATGCACCCATGCACCCTTATGCGTGGTACTTACTGCAATATTCACCTTCTTATTGGTTTCATTTATGTTTTCTTTAACCTTTTATGTATTTTGAAGTGCTTAGGGTTTGTGATGTAAGATTAAGCATATAAAGAATCATTATCATTATTATTAGTACAGGAGGATAGATGGGACTTTTAAATTAGTCATGGTTTGTATATTTAGCCAGATAAGGAGTATGTGAAAAAAGCCTGTCCATTTTGGCATCATTTGCTGTACAATATTGAAGACTCCAATTGCCATGAACTAATAAACTTGAATTTGACATAAAATGTTGAGACTGTGAGGGAGTATGAAAACCTCTGTAATCACACACATACACACACACACACACACACACACACACACGTGTGTGTGTGTGCACATGATCTATCCCCCGAAATCGGAGTGTGGCTGCCCACATGACGGGGGTAATGAAAAAAACGGTCATACATGTAATAAACTCATCCCCAGCTGATGCATTTGTACCATTGTGTTCAAGTACTTGGGCTGTTCAGATGCTCCCTGGAGTCTTTTAGCCAGGGTACGACGACGACAACAACGACAGCATATGATCTGAATTCATACTCTGCATGTTCTGTGAAAGAGTTGACCCATGTCTCGGTATACAGTAATGTGTATAATTTTTGGAGTCCACTTCCAGCTTTTGCTGTCATAATTGAAGCGTTTGCATGTTGTATTTTCAAGATTCATTCAAACTGCACACAGTAAAATACTAAAATGTTTGTATGAAATTCACGACTCACTGAAGTATGCTTTATTGTGTTATAATACAAGTTGTATTTTATATTACTGTTGCTCCAATATTTTTTTCAAGTTACATTTTCTTTTTTAAAACCAAGGTCCAAAGTCAAAGAAACACACCCACACACATGCATGTGCATACACACACACATATGCACACACACACATGCATGCATGCATATACTCACACACACACACACACACACACACACACGCGCACACGCACACATAACGCATTGAAAACAAAATATTGTCGTAACGTTAAATGTATGTGTGGGGAAACCTTAAGTATCAGTCATTTACTAATCCAATGCCCAAGAGCAAGAGAACTCTTTACAAATTCGGGTATTGATGGTTACACTGATGGATCGACTTCCTTACCTTTACCATGTATTTTAAACAGTTCTTATGTTCTCGAGTCAGTTTGCAAATGTTTGTTAAGTAGTTCAGTTGGCCTTTATATTTAGATCTTATCTCTACTCAGTTACATTTGTTTTGATTAAATGGAAGAGGGATAAAGGGGAGGGGGGAGGGGTGTCACATTCTATCATTAATGTATTAGTACACTCATCACTTACATACTCCATTCACCCACACAGAAAAAACTGTCTGAATCACTGTAGTGGAAGGACATTAAACCGACGACAACAACACGCACACATTTACAGTAAGTATGTTCACGTATGTAAGTGCTTGAGAAATTAAAAGGGGTCAAGAGAAAAAAACATGACTCACTCAGTAAAACTAAAACAGAGGATTTTTTTTGTTTTGTTTTTGTTTACAGATTCAACCCCTTTGATCGGGACATCCATTTGGAAGAGGACCATTTTTCAGATAATCCAGAGAACAGCTTTTTTGGTCGTGAAAGTTCTTCTCCCGCAAGTGCCTTATCATGTGGGTTTAACTTTTCAGTTTTGTGACTTGATTATAGAAATTTTATAAGTGGTTTTCCAAGCTTATGTGTGAGAAAATCAGATTATAAAAATATAATCTTTGAATTATTCAGATTTATACTAGATAAATTTAACTGAGGATAAAATGGCAGAGTGTATTTTGAATTGCTAGCAGAGCAATGTACTTGAATGAAAGAGTGTCACAGTGGTGATTTTAGAGGTGGACAAATGTACGTGTCTGTGTAACAAATAAGGCATTGCTCTGATGACACATTCCCTGTTAAACTAAATAAATGTTTGAAAAAAAAAAAAAAAGCAAAAAAACAGTTCCTGCTGGCTCTAACCCAGAGATGTTGGATTTTATCAGCCAGAATTTTGACCATCATTGAATTACATCTGACTGGGTATACATGTACAGCGCTTGTTGTGCCCGTGCGTGCATGTATATGGGCATATGTAAGCACACATGCATACATGAAGGGATGTATGGATCCAGTTGGAACATGTCATTATTACAAAGGGTCACTGCATATTTACTCTGGGTCTATGCAAGATGTGATCGCCCAGTACTTAGTAAGTCCCAGCGGACAACAAATGTTTAAGTTTTGAACAAAAAGTGATAGATCGAATGAGTTGAACATCTGTGCAGTCAAGATGTCAGTGGCATTCAGAATAGCTTTTATGAAAAAAATAGTAGTATCTTCCCAATAATTTTTGTATTTTCAATGATTGCCATTCTGTCTTTTAAATGTGCATATTGTCTGTTATTTTGAGACCTTTGATTTTGTGCTTTGAGAACAGATTATTTGGAAGGCAGTTACAATGTTTGCTTTTTCATGCTCTGTAAACATGACTGTTGGTACCATTTGTCTGTGACGAGTAGCACAGAGCAGTGGCCTTGAAGAGGGTTTTCTGCCCGGAGACAGTGACAAAGTGACATTTGCTGAGCTGGGCCTGGCAGAAGATCATTTTTCCCATCCTGAGGTAAAAGACATGGGTCTGTCGTTGTGTGTACCAAGTGTGTGTGTGTGTGTGTGTGTGTGTGAGTGTGTGTGTGTGTGTGTGTGTGTGTGTGTGTGTGTGTGTGTGTGTGTGTGTGTGATAATGTAAGAAAGCTATTTTCTTTTTCTTGGTGTCTCGCCTTCTGTGCCTCACTTGGGTGGCATTGTTAGATGCTGCTCATTCTGACCAGCACATGCTCAGTCACATTCAGACTAATTACACCACCAGAGCTCCACAGCCCCCAAGGAGCTATGGGTATAAAATCATCAGGTGGCAGGTGAAATGTCTCTGCAGCTGAGTCACTTTGGTGTGTTCAGTGGTGACTTTTCTGATCCATCATATGCTGGAATAACCTGCAACAGCCCCGACTGATAATGGAATGAGTGTTGATCTTCGGTCCCCTCCTCCTTATGCTGGTAACAGCCTGCATGAGTATGTTAGTAAGGTGCCATTGGCACGCTCACCATAGGTGTCAGTGTGGAGAGGAGACGGAAACTGAAGTCACTGAGGTTGAAATTCCTGATCATAGCTCTAGGGGTTTTCTGACACCTGCAGAGATCCTGATCATAAGTCTAGGATTTTTCAGACACCAGTAAAATTCCTGATCATAGCTCTATGAGGTTATGTAAAATTCCTGATTATAACTGTGAGATTTTGGACGTATGTAAGATATCTGATTATAGCTTTTTGAGGTTTTAGACACATGCAAAATTCCTGATTATAGCTCAGCTAGTTTTCTTAAATCTGCAAAATTCCCTGTTATAGCTGTACAAGTTTTCTGACACATGTAAAATTCCTGATTATAGCTCTGTGAGGCTGTAGACACCAGCAAAATTCCTTATCATAGGTCTGTGAGATTTTAGACAAGTGAAATTCCAGATTATAGCTCTGGAAAGTTTTAGACACATGTACAATTTCTGATTAATTTCTGATTATAACTGTGAGCTTTTTAGAAAACGGGTAAAATTCTTGATCAGATAATACCTCTGTGAGGTTTTAGACACCTACAACATTCCTGATTATAAAATCTATTAAGTCTTAGATATATATACGATCCCTGATAACATGTCTGTGAGGTTTTCAAACACATGCAACATTTCTGACTATAGGTCTTTGAGGTTTTAGACACTTAAAATTCCTAATTATTGCTCTGTGAGATTTTAGAAACAAAGTAAAATAAATCCTGATTATACTTATAGCTCTGTGAGGTGTTAGACACCTGCAATATTCCTGATTATAACTGAGAGGTTTTTAGCACCTGCAAAATTCTGATTTCAGCTCATTGAGGTTTTAGACACATGTACGAATCCTGATGACAGCACTGTGAGATTTTAGGCTCATTAAAATTTCCTGCCAGTGTCAGCACAATGTGTTTGTTGCACAGGGTCACTTTGGCTTCAGCAAGACGGAGGAGCTGGAGATGGCAATCGACAACTGCAAGGTGCTCATCAGCAAAGCCAGTCCCAACTCTGACCGCCAGAAAAACCTGATCCAGAAACTGGTGCAGCTCCGATTGAAGTTGCAAGAACTAAAGGTATAGATTGCCTTTTACTTTGGTTCAGTCAGTGAATGTTTTGTAATTTTTTTAGTGGGGTTGTTTTCCAACTGGATATCCGAGTCTTGTGTGAAAGTGACAATTCTCTCATCTACTTGTAAAGAAGTGCTTTGTTCTCTTTTAGGCACAGCTTATAGAAATGTTTTTTTTTCTGCCATCTATAAGATAGTATTTATGACTGTTCTGCCTGTAAAATGAATTTGGGATCCATTATAGTTTTTCAGAGATGACACATTTGTGGGTATTCTGGCGCATGCACACACACACACACACACACACACACACACACACACACACACACACACACACACACAACACACACACACACATGAGTGTAAGTTCTGTCACAGCAGCAATCATTAGATTAGATTTGTGGTGAAATTACAGTTATAATGAGTCTGGGATTTAATACGACAATTTTTCTTGGATACGTTTGTCTTTTGTGTGTGTTGAGAGGTTGCATTTTTGTTTGTTCCTTTGTTTCAGTGACAAAGAGTTTTGGATCTGTTTTGACTGCTTTTCAGGAAGAGCCAGAAGTTCGGGAGAAGAATGTGGTGTTGGCTCTGGGTCACCGACTGTTGCGCAAGGAGAGTCGAAGCACCAAATATTACTGCGAGAAATGTAACAGCATGATCTGGGGGGTGTGCAGGAGTGGAGAAAATGTCTGGGTGAGTGATTGGAATGTGTATTTAACCCTTTTACTGACAGTTTGACTGAGTATATGTATGGTGTGCGTGTGTGTGTGTGTGTGTGTGTGTGTGTGTGTGTGTGTGTGTGTGTGTTTGAGCATCTTGGTTGGTTGTTTGTTTCTTCAAGATATGTGTGTTCACTTAAAGTGATGTAAGACAGGTGTGTGTGTGTGTGTATGCGTTTTTTGATATTTCTTGTTTTGGTGTGATGTGGGCAAGGGGGAGGAGGAGGTTATCATGTTTCGTAATATATTATATGCAAAGATGAGATACAATCATGAGTGTTTACTTTATGTGCATGTGCATATCTGTGTGGATTTGTTTGTGGAGATGAAAAAAATCAACCTTATTTAACGTTTGCCAAGAATTTAATGAAAATAAGGAAAAAAAGTAAAGGGTATGGAAACTATCAAGAGATGAAGATACAGCAATAAATGTTAGCGTGTGTGTGTGTGTGTGTGTGTGTGTGTGTGTGTGTGTGTGTGTGTGTGAGTGTGTGTGTGTTTTATGGTTTATTTGCATGATACATAACAACTTATTGATGGTTTTTATAATCAGTTTTTCAAGAAGGTATGTTTTCTATGTGTGATTTTGATGAGCAGAGTTTTTCCCAAACTGGTAAAGGAATGTGTGGATCTTGTTTCACTGTCTGTGGCTGTTTACAGACTGTGGGTACAGGTGTCATGACAAGTGTGTGTGCACAGATCACCCGCAACTGTGCCATGGTCAAGGTCAGTGCTTCCTCCCTCGGGATTTGTGTGTGTGTGTGTGTTTTTTTTAGCTGTCCCATCTTCTGTGCCACCCCAGTGGCATTACACCCACGCTGCTGATTCCTTGCCCCCTGTCCACAACCACGGCCTGGCCTGTCCCGCCACAGCCCTGGCACCGGCAATCCACAGGGAGCAGTCAGTGTCAGATCATCAAGAGGCAGCCTGCAGGAGGAGACACTGCACTGCTGCTGAGTCACTTTAGTGGTGTTCAGTAGTGCCAGTTCTGATGATCGAACATGTGCAGGGCACTACCTACTAAGCCTCTTACTGACAACAATGATTGCTTAATCACAGAGCCAGTGCGAGTGAGCTTTCCTTCTGGAGGGCGCCACCGCATCCGTCCAACGACAGCCCCATGAAGTTGCCAATACAGGTGACCCCGGCAGAATCAAACCAAGGCCATAGATGTGGAGAGGATGTTTAAAAACTGAGGTCACCATGAGAATAGGGCATGAAGGGCCACAGAATTTGATACTTTTCTGTTTAATGCTGCTCGATGAGAATGAGGATAACGAAGGTGATGGAGACTGCATGACAGGACTGCACTCTACTCTTACTTTCACAATATATCCCAGAGTCAACCAGGCCCAGAGAGATACAGACACTTGCAGTGTTGGTCAGGAAATTTGAACTGCATCCTCAGACACATCCATTTAGTGGATGAAACTCAACTGTGTGTGTCCCAGTTTTCCCTATTGAGCTTGTAGCAACTCAACTCTGAGTAGGAGCTGGTCGGGGCAGAAAAGTCCCAAATGGCTGATGGGAATTGAACCCATGGCCTCCCAGCTGGGAGTCCACAGTGCTAGCCACTTTGCTATGGCGGCTGGTTCCCTTGGGAATATTGTCTCTCAGTGCTCTGTCATCGTAGTCATTAGTACCGTACCTGTGATCACTGCGTCCTAGTTCTGATGATGGTGGATGTGGTGCATTCATCACGGATGGTCCTGAACATGGCTGGTCAGTCTGATCGTGGAGAAACTCATGAAAGGCCGGCAGGGGCAGAGGAAGGATGCTCAAGGAAGTGGACATGTATGTTTCTGATGTGAGACTGACGCTGTGTGAAAGCAGCAGTCAAGTTGTGATCAGCGGTGTTGGCACATGTGTTGTAGTACAGTGTCTAGCATGTTGTTATTTATTATTATGAATACTTATGTGTTGTAGTACAGTGTCTAGCATGTTGTTATTATTATTATTATGAATACTTATGTAGCACCTATGCTTGGTTAGAGATCAAGCTCTAAGCGCTTTACAATCCACACTCATTTACACAACGGGCTGCCTACCTGGGTAGTGCCGACTGAAGAGCTGGCAGCTGGCGTTTCATTCAGTTGTTTTCCGTGTCATCCAGTCAATATCGTTCGCTCAGTTTCCTTACTTTCTTCATTCTGTTCATTTCTCACGCAGGCCCATGCTTTGAGTAACATGTCATCCATGCCAATGGCCAAACTGGCGTACTCTTCCGAAAAGTTGGTGATGGGATTTTACATGTGTGCATGATGTTATGCGTCCATTCACACACGGAACCCCGGTTTATAGTCACATTCGAAGGACTGTATGGGAAATGGAGTTGGAACCAATGTTAACTCCGAGGGAAAAATCCCCCTGTACCGAAACGGCTTGGCGGAGATGTTGGCATACACACAGTGATGAATCTCCCTTCAGTGCTACAGACAAGTGGGCAGGCAGGCCATTTGCCAGAGTGGCTTCTTGTGTGGGAGTAGAGACCTATCTTTTGTTGCATACAGTCAGCTTCAGGGGAAGAAGAAGAGTTAATGAAAATTGACTTTGAGACATATGAGGTGATGTTAAATCAGCGGCTGTGGTGGTCAGCCTTGCTTTAGCTTTGTCTCTCCTTGCAGGCCAGCAATGATAGAACACAGATGCATTTATGAGATGACTGTGGATATATAATTTTTCTGTCTTATTTTTTGTCATCTAACTCTCAGTACCAGACAAAATTTAAATTACCTTTTGACGTGTCTCCAGTTGTACCGACAGTCATTGAGAGAAAAAAAAAATGCAACTTACCCACATCTTAGGTTTTATGTTCACAGCTGATTAATTTTTAAAATTTCTGCACTGTATTCCTGTGTGATTTGGTATTGTTCAGATTTGAGACTTAAAAGAAACACATATGACAGGATATGATAGCATGTCTTATGCCTTGGCAGTTAAAGGGTTTAAAGCTAAAAGTACACTGTGATGCAGCATTTAAGCGCAGTTTGCTTTTACCACTGCAAGGTCAGAAAAAGAAAAACCCTCTACCCTCTGATGACCAGAGGTTTTCTTTTTTTTTATTTTTTATTTAACATTTCTGCTGCATCTACTAAGTTTATTGTTTTAGAATACCAGACACAAAACAATGAACTTTTGAAACAAATCTTGCATTTTCAGGTTGTGTCAGATTTACTTAAAAAAAAAATTTTCCTGTGGAAGATGTTCGGTGTGCATGTATCTGTTTTGGTGTTATTGATGATTATAAACTGACCCTAGGGGACACACACGCCGGATACTGATTTGCCACTTGATCATCTCACACACAGTTTGAAGTATGCGCATCGTAAGCAGACCTGTACAGTCAACACAGTTTTCTGAGCCAGTTTTCAGCAGTGTCGCAGGTGTGTTGGGTGGAGCTGAAAACTATGTGGGAAAAGAACTTGGGGAAAACTGAAATGAAGCGCGTCAGAAGCGATGGCTTGGTTTGAAAAAGCCATTGTCATCAAATGGTGCATCTTTATGTTCAAAACTACCAAAATATCCCAAATGGAAGTGAACTGTAAGGTAATTTCCACCAGGCAGCAAGAATGAAAGAGGATTGGACTGTTTATGCCAGATGGGCAGTGTTATGGCAACTGAGAGGCAAACGATGGAATGATAGATGAGAATGGCAGACAGGCAGTATTGGACGGAAGGCTAGTTTAATGATGATGGCACATGGACAGTAGATGGTGGAATGGTACTTGACTGAAATGACAGGTGTTTAGTGTCTTGCTGTAACCTTTCATTTCCTTGGCTGGATTCCTCTCTCGGGACCTGCTGTGGGAGTTCATGTCTGGCATGTGCACAGGAAGAAGAAAAATACCAGGAGACTGATCTTGTTTTTCATAGAGATGTTCAGGTCCTTCCATACAGGTTTTAATCTGGGCAGTACTGTGGTTGTCTTTGCTGCCATTGTGAGGATTTCTGGCTTGGATCCTAATGATGGACACCAGGTAAGTGGAATGCTGAACAGAGTTCAGCTTCTGACCTCAGACAGCTAAATCAGGACTGATGGTGGTGTTGCTGCTGGCCATCAACTTGATCTTCTGGGCGCTGATTTCAGTGTCTTATCATCTTGATGTTTCGTCCGCCGTTTCAACAAGTGCCATAAGAAGTTCAAATGCCTGTGATGGTTCCTCCTCCACTACTACTGACTGTGCTGCCATGATCTTCAAATGTTTTAGTCATCAAGAGACAGCGTACCGGAGAGGACACTGCACTGCTGCCGAGTCACTTTGGTGGTGTTCAGAAACACTTGTCTGAGGGGGGTTTCTTCTTTGAAGACCTGCTGTCAAGATCTCCCCAGAGTTTTCTTCCCACTGGAACTGTAGTTTACTCATAATGGTGGAAGGCAGTATAGGGTGGAACTGTAGTTAACTCATAATGGTGGAAGGCAGTATAGGGTGGAACAGTAGTTAACTGGCCATGGTAGAGGGCAGAATAGGGTGGAACAGTAGTTAACTGGCCATGGTAGAGGGCAGTATAGGGTGGAACAGTAGTTACTGGCCATGGTAGAGGGCAGAATAGGGTGGAACAGTAGTTAACTGGCCATGGTAGAGGGCAGAATAGGGTGGAACAGTAGTTAACTGGCCATGGTAGAGGGCAGTATAGGGTGGAAGAGTGGTCAGTTTATACTGATTGAGGGCAGTGTAGCATGGAACAGTAGTCAGTTGATCATGCAGAGGGTGATATAGGGTGAAAAGATTTCCAGCTGGATCTGGTTGAATAGAAACAGAAGTGAACTTTATAAAGCTTAAATTTCCCCACTTAGAACAGATATCTTGTTAGCTGTGGGGTAAGACATCTGTCCAAAAAGGCATGCCTTGAGACGCCCATCCATCCATCCAAAAGTTGCGGGAATTAACCGGGCAGCACCAGGAAAAAAGAATTGGCAGTGGAAGGACATGTGGAAGTCATGACCTGGATATGGCCCGGCGCTCCTAGAGTATCAGAAGCTCAAGGCCGAAACAGTTGTCTGAGGGGGGTTTCTTCTTTGAAGACCTTCTGCTGTTTAACTCTCCCTAGAGTTTCTTCCTACTGGAACAGCAGTGAACTGACCATGGTAGAGGGCAGTATTGGGTGGAACAGTAGTTACCTGAGAATTGTAGAGGGTAGTGTAGGATAGAATAGTATTAATTGATACTGGTAGAGGGCTGTGTAGGCGCGCACGCACACACAGACTTAGACACACGCACACACACACACACACACACACACACACACACACACACAAAAATTTCAAAAGTTCGGTTTGTTTTGTGCCAAGAATTTGATGTTGTAAGCAGCCTTGGTTAAGGAATATGGGCGTAAAATAGTCTTACCATGGGAGCAAGAGTCAACCTTCTGGTTTGGCATCAACTATGTACCGCTCTGCGTCACCTGAGATTTCTTTTCATGCCTGGTGGCACTTTTCCTGATTGTTTTTGTTCTGATTGACTTGGGGGCAGGTGAAGGAGAGCCCCAGCTTCATCCTGGAGATTTCCCCGCCACCCCAAAGGCCTCCTGGCCCAGGACTACAGGTGTGCCGAGTGCAAGGCACAGCTCCTGGGTACGTACCTCAAGTTGCTGGTGGGTTAGGCAGATGAGCGGAGTAGGTACATACCTTACTTACATTCTGGTGCTGGGTTAGGCAGGTTTAGGGGAGTAGTAGATACATAATTATCGTACTTACATGCTGAAGGTGGGTTAGGCAGGTGTGGGGAGTAGGTACTACCTTAGGGGAGTAGGAGATGTGGAATGGAAGAGAGAGAGCGGAAGACAGATTGTGTGTGTGTGGAGTTGTATGTTTCAATATAAATATAATAAAATAAGTATTATCTGGGGGGTTATGAAAATCATGAGAAAGAGAGAGAGAGAGAGAGAGAGTGTGTGTGTGTGTGTGTGTGTGTGTGTGTGTGTGTGTGTGTGTTGTGTGTTGTATGTTTCAATACAAGTGTGTGTTGTATTTTTCAGTACAAGTATTATCTAGGGGGTTATGAATATCATGAGAGAGAGACAGAGTGTGTGTGTGTGTGTGTGTGTGTGTGTGTGAGTGTGAGTTGTATGTTTTAGTACAAGTTATTTCTAGGGGTTTGTGTGCACGCATGCATGATGTGTGTGTGTGTGTGTGTGTGTGTGTGTGTGTGTGTGTGTGTGTGTGTGTGTGTGTGTGTGTGAGAGAGTTGTATGTTTCAGTACAAGTTATATCTAGGGGTTATGAATGTCATGAGAGAGAGAAAGAGAGAGAGAGTGTGTGTGTACTGTGTGTAGATCACCTACAGATGGGGATTAGTACCTTTTGAAGCTAAAACTCATGTAGAAAATGACCAGAAAGAGGGTAACAACTGCACACTGTGTTATTTCTAAGAGGTCCTACCATGTACTGATCATTGGCTGTGGATGTATGTGATATGAACACAGGTTTATAAGCTGCAACAGACTTGCAAGTCATGTGTGTGTGTGTGTGTGTGTGTGTGTGAGAGAAAATAAAATGTTATTTTTTTTCCTTTTTGTTTCTTTCCTTCCTCACTAACACCTGTTTTATTTGTGTGTGAAAGTGTGGGCGTGTACTTTACAGGTTCCATAGTGTTGTAGAATTGGGTTTTTGTCATAGGATTTTTCTGGACTTGCCTTTCTCAGTTTTTAGCTATTTCAACAGCAGCGATGCTGTGTATGTCATCAGGAGCATGATCATGTCAGTATGGTTCATTACCTCGTGCTTCGAGCATTGTTTGGAACTCTGTTGCTGTAAAACACAAATAGGTTAGTTATATTGAGGACAGACTTTACTCAGCAGTGACCAAAGTAATACACTGGTGAAGAATGTAATATGTAACCTCACAGATGAAAATAGGTCAGCAGCAAGTTTCCACCAGCATGGTGTGTTTATTCATCAACCAAGCGTTTGATGATGACTTGCATTCCCTTTGCTTAAGGGTCTTCACTGAGAATCATAAGCTTATGATTCTTTCTTTTTTGTTAAAGCGCTAGATTCAGTCATGTATTTAGTCACTGATTTAGACGTGATTTGTCATCAGTGGCAGACGGTGTGTGGAGCCAAGATTGTGTGAGTACAATGGCCGCTACTACTGTGACCTTTGCCACTGGAATGACCTCATGTACATTCCTGCTCAGATCCTCCTCAACTGGGAGTTTGAGAAGTACAAGGTAGGATCCTTCCCTTGTCTGGTGACTTCCTCTGTGTGTGTGTGTGTGTGTGTGTGTGTGTGTGTGTGTGTGTGTGTGTGTGTGTTGTTTTATTTACTGAACTTTTCAAGGAATGATACGTTTGTGAACTGTGAAAAATCAGTGTAGGTCTTTTGAGCAAACGACCTGACATTGCTTTGCAGTTCATCAGCTTTCTTGTCATTTAGTGGAGTGGGAGCCTAGTTGAATGTTGAAAGGGTTTAGGTCCTTTTTCGCCGTTGGGGCGGGTGCCTGATGTAGGTTCACCATGTCCCAGGCACAGCATGATGGAAGGCGCAGCCCATCCTTCTCCTTTCACCACTTATCATTTCCTGACCTGAATCAGGGACTGCTGGGGAGACAGACAGAGTTTTCAAGATGTAAAAATTCAACGTCAGGCGTGGTTTGAGCACACAACAATCAGCTCTGTTGGCAAACACTCTTTAACTATTTGTAGGTGGTACCAGCCTTTTTTTTTTTTTCAGATGTGAAATATGTGCATGTGTCTGATTTTAAATCAAAGATAATATGGAAATTAAAGTACATTCAAAATTTGAGTTCAGTATCTCAAATAGTTTCTGAGATATGGTCGTTTGAATATTTTTGATGTTTGCCGTTAACATAAGTATGCAGTCTGAACCTGTTTTTGGACATGCAGTGCGTCCAAAGTAAATATCAAGAGTGCTTTCTAGAGGTTTGGAATTTATCTTTAGGACGATGACAATCAGAGAAAAACAAATCGTTGAGTAAAATTGATAAAATCAAAATTTAAGGCCCCAGCCAAATGGGCAGAAAAATCATGAAACCGCTCATAAAAGGAGCGCGAAAAGACCAACTTTACCACCTAGCCAGTCAAAATAATCCACCAGCACCCGGAAACTATTTGGGACTCATAACTTATTATTTAGATTGGATCTATTTTTTCTGGAGGCTGAAGTTTGACAACAACAAAAACAGAGGCTTCCAAAGAGTCCTTATCATGGTCGTTTGAGACCTAAAATAAATGACACAAAATCCTGATTCAAGCATATAATGAAATCTCCACTTGTAGTCAACACACAGACATGGTTCACATATCAAAATGTTTGTCACCTCCAGACTAAGACACAGGCTGAAATGCAACTTCATTTGAAACATTGATTTAATGCTACAACTTCATACCCCCCCCCCCCCCCACCCCCCCTTCCCCGAACATCCTCGGACCTCCGACGTTCCCCATCCCACCCCTTCTTTTTGAACCCCGGGTGTTTGGGGATTTTTTTGTACAACCAGTGGGAGTGTTTTTGTAGGTCTCCAAAAATTTATGATTTTTTTAAACTCATACTTACACATTTGGATGGAAATTGATAAATTTTCCCCATGCACCATTGGACAGCTGTTAGTTTTGCCTTTTCAACAGTATATACTATGAACAGATTTGATACTCATGGAGTTTGCACACAAGCTGGAAGAGACTCACCGTTTCAGGTCATGCACAAGATCGCCCGTGCCGCATCAGGCGCCAGCTCACCTGCCGACTGCGTAATGTGCAATTTAATTTAATTTCACATCAAGAAACCCACAATAAACATATAGTTCAGGTCTTAATGTTTTTATTGATATATATATTTTTCCTAATAAAAACATACATGTGCATGAAAATTTTACAGAGCAAAGTCAGCCTAACTAGTCAGTTTTCCCTTGCTTTCCCGGCCCAGGGCGGCCCATGGTCCCACCTACTATTTGACTGTTGGCCCAGTTGGTGGAATATTGAGCCTGGTATAAACACAAACAACAGACGCGGCACAGTTGCCAGGCTGCTTCAGTGATTCAGTGGTGTGTGTTCAGTTCCAGTCTTTGAAGGACACCACCTGTCGTAAGCCACCCTTCTCCTCTCCCTCACGCCCTCCCCCCTCCCCCCCACCTCACCTCAGAAACAACAGAGCAACTGCCAGGTGTAGGAGCTAGTGTGAGTGCCCCCTTTCTACAAATGCGTCCAGTGTGGTGGAGGAGCTTGTGTGAGTGCCTCCCTTTCTATAAATGCGTCCAGTGACAGTCCTTGCAAACTTGCTATTACCCATAACTCTGAGAAAGCCTGGATCTTGTCCCTTTCTGTATGTAGATAGTTCCAGCAGTCCACCAGAGGCCTGGCCTTTAATGACCTGATAGTGACTGCTGCCTATGGTGTCAGTGCTGTGACTTGTGTCTGGTGTTGTCTCTGGGAAGCCAAAAGGAGAAGCTTGATTAAAAAAAAAAATTTAAAAGACAGGGCTCATGAGTGATGATTGCGCTTGTGGAGCGTAACCTTGGCAGGGGGGGTTTCACCAAAGAGCGACAATTCTTCCAAACTTCTGTTTGCAAAATGGTGTCAGGCTATGTCTGCTTCTTCAAAACATGCCTGGAAACATTTTAAAAAAAGAAAGGAAAAAAAAAAAAAGTGTGAGAGCATAGATTCCAGCCAAAGTATGCTGTTTTAAAGTAGTTTGTGTTAGAAGAACCCGTTTTTACCATTTACTCTTTTTTCTACTTTTCTATGAACCATTACTTCCTCTTGTTTATAGATTCCTACTATACGAGTATTCCCTTCATTCCTGGATTTAGAGAGAAAAGAAAAAAAAGAAGTGTAAATGAGAACTGCCATGTGTGCAGTAGCAGACCGGTCAGAATAGAGAGCGCGACCACTTTCCCACACTGTAGGGGCCGTCTGGCATCCATGCGAGTGACCTGGTCATGATGCGTTTGGATGGCGCGACATGCGCAAAGTTCAAAGCACTCTCCGCGAGAACTGATTTTCCAGGCTGCAGGAAGGAAAGGAGGAGAGTTTTGTAGCTGCCCGGTTTTCCGGGCTGCAGGAAGGAAGGGTAGGATTTCTGCAAAGCGGAAAACCGGGTTGTAGGGATGAAAGAGTTAATGGAAGACTGGGAAGAAGCCTGTGCTGGGCGATGGCAGGAGAAGATGAAATGAATGTCCCCATCCAGCCCCACTCTCAAGTCCATCCTAGCCCTCAAAAACATTTGAAAGATGAAACATGGAACCCCCACCCCCCCCCCCCACCTCTTCTCCACTGCTTTTACAACAATTTGGAAGTTATGTAGGCACTCTGTAGAAAATGTGCTCAGTTTTGTTGCAAAGTAGACCAATAGCAGTTGAAGGATAAACAGGGTGTGATAATGCTATTGAGGAGGAGTGGAAGACAAGACCAGAAGCCACTCTCAGGCTTTTGGTTGGTGCTTTGACTCCAGGCTGTCCATTGGACTGTGGGGTAAGGGGGTGGATACTAGCCTTTCAGATGTGTCTGTGGACTGACACTCCATCTGCCAGAACGCATGAAGTTGATGAACACAGTGGAAAGAACTGGCTGCAGGCAGAGAGTCATGCCTTGGAAAATGCCCATGGCAAATCCTCTGTGACAAGTCAATAGTGACAGACAGAGTATACCGCAGGCAGAGAGTTGTCCCTGGGGAAATGCCCATGGAAAATCCCTGCGACAGGTCAACAACGACGGACATAGTACCTGGGAGAAAAGTGAGATGGA
This sequence comes from Conus betulinus, assembly GCA_016801955.1. Lineage (NCBI taxonomy): Eukaryota > Metazoa > Mollusca > Gastropoda > Neogastropoda > Conidae > Conus > Conus betulinus. The sequence goes on along the minus strand of JADBJO010014455.1, from coordinate 29,560 downwards.
TGTCGGATAGGGTGAGGCATTCCAGGGAGAAGGATCTGCGCTGGACACTGGGACATGTGAGAAAATGGTGCAGTAGAAGCTTTTTGCCTGTGTTTGCCATGAGCCTTTTGCCTGTGTTTGCCATGAGCCTTTTGCCTGTGCTTGCCATGGTGGTGGAAGTCTCTGTGTTGGAGTGGCCCCTGACAGTAGTGTCATGACATGGGCTTCAGTAGCATGACTCCCATGACACCATGTCATGTCGGACTGCCCTGTGCTTGACCTGGACCGCAGCCAGGAACTGGTCTGTGGCCATCCCAGTGCCGCTGGTCCTGTCAACTAATGTTTTTTTGTTTTTGTTTTTGATTGAATAGAGTCATTAGAGGTGTGTGTGTGTGTGTGTGTGTGTGTGTGTGTGTGTGTGTGTGTGTTTGAAGTAGGGAGGGGGGGGGGGGGGGGTTTCAGAGTGAGTAAGTGTATTGATTATTGTAGTTTATTTTTCATAGACAATTCTGTTGCAGTCAAAATATATAGTTGCTTACAGTTGTGAGTAGAGACAAATTTTCAATATTCATGTCTACAACTGGTATGAACACACACTGTCTCCTGCTTACATACACATGCACTTAAACATACAGGAATGTACTCACTCAAGCATGTATTTGATTCCTTTGGTGTTGATGTGTCTGACACCTGTGTGATGATGAAGACCACTTTTGTCAGGTGTGCCGAGCATCCAAACAGTTCCTGAAGCTGATGATGAGGAAAGCGGTCATCAAAGTCCAGGACATCAACCCCATGCTGTTCAACTACGTGGAGCAGCTGAATGACATCAAGGTGTGTCTTACCTCCTTGTCAGTGCCTCTCCTTCATTCTGTCTCTATTCCCAGTCGTCGCATTTTCTTCCCTGACCTAACCGACTGTAGCAAAGTGTGTGGAAAGATGGAACTGGGAGTATTGTCTGTGTAGGCAGCCTCAGGATTGTTGAGGAGTGAGGTCCTTTTTGAAGGGATTGACTCATACATATTCTGTTCTGTTTTCCAGTTGTTTTTTTTTTTTTTTTTTTTTAGAGATTTTCAGTAATGCACAGTATTTCAGTATCTCAGCTTAAAGTCTCATCTGACAGACTAGGGGGACTGGAGTCAGCAGCACGGATGGTAATTCTGAAGAGAGAGTGTCCTCCACTCTGACTGGAGAGATGATATTGCTTATAGCCCAGCTGATAGCAAAATTGTTGCTTATAGCCCAGCTGATGTCAAAATTATATGCTTGTAGCCCAACTAATGGCAAACTTATATGCTTATAGCCCAGCAGATAGCAAAATTATATCGCCTATAGCCCAGCTAATGGCAAAATTATATTGCTAATAACCCAGCAGATGGCAAAATTATATTGTTTATAGCCCAGCAGATGGCAAAAATGATATGCTTATAGCCCAGTAGATGGCAAAATTACATTGCCTATAGCCCAGCAGATGGCAAAATTATATTGCTAGCCCAGCTGATTGCAAAATTATATGCTTATAGCCTGGCAGATGGCAAAATTATATACTTATAGCCTGGCAGATGGCAAAATTATAAGCTTATAGCCCAGCAGATGGCAAAATTATATTGCTTATAGCCCAGCTGATGGCAAAATTATATGCTTATAGCCCAGCAGATGGCAAAATTATATACTTATAGCCCAGCCCAGACGGCAAAATTATAGCCCAGTTGATGGCAAAATTGTATTGCTTATAGCCCAGCTGATGGCAAAATTATAATGCTTATAGCCCAGTTGATGGCAAACTTATATTGCTTATAGCCCAGCAGATGGCAAAATTATATTGCTTATAGCCCAGCATATGGCAAAAGTTATATTGCTTATAGCCCAGCTGATGGCAAAATTATATGCATATAGCCTGGCAGATGGCAAAATTATATACTTAATTAAGCCCAGTTGATGGCAAAATTATATTGCTTATAGCCTAGCTGATGGCAAAATTATATGCTTATAGCCCAGTAGATGGCAAAATTATATACTTATAGCCCAGCTGATGGCAAAATTATATGCTTATAGCCCAGTTGATGGCAAAATTATATTGCTTATAGCCCCCAGCTGATGGCAAAATTATAAGCTTATAGCCCAGCTGATGGTAAAATTATATTGCTTATAGCCCAGCTGATGGCAAACTTGTATTGCTTATAGCCCAGCAGATAGCAAAATCATATTGCTTATAGCCCAGCAGATGGCAAAATTTATATTGCTTATAGTCCAGCTGATGGCAAAATTATAAGCTTATAGCCCAGCTGATGGCAAATTATATTGCTTATAGCCCAGCTGATGGCAAAATTATAAGCTTATAGCCCAGCTGATGGCAACATTATGTTGCTTATAGCCCAGCTGACTGCAAAGGGCCATATTAGGGCTGTGTCTGGAGTGGGAATTAAGCTTGAGACCTTGGAACAAAAATCTGATACTTTACCAGGATGCTTGGCTAAATTTCCTCATTAATGGCAGAATAAGCAGACTCACAGAAACGAGGCAGGTATGTTCATCAGTTACGACAGCTTTAGAGAGCAGTACCTGACATGGTTGAACATGAAGCAAAGCCTGTTCCAACAAGTGCTAGTGTCCCATCATTGATCATGGAAGAGGCAGCAGTTCCTTTTACTCATCACCAGCTTCTCTGGAATGAGAGAGAAGATGAACTCATTCAGGCTTTCAACAAAAGGTCAAGGCCAAAGAGCACCTCTGCAACCAGTACCCACAAGAAAAGTGGACACACATGCTCACAGATGGGTCAGTGAGTGACACTGCCCAGGATGGTGGGGCTGGAGTCTTCGTGTGTTACAGAGTCAGTTCTTGTCCCAGTAGGCAAGCACTCTGTTGATTTTAAGGCAGACAGAAGCCCTCTATGAGGCTGCAACAACAGTCTCCTACACTCTGACCAGAACACCATGCCAAGTGCTTGTCTTCTTCAGTGTCCCCTTTTCTCATCAAGTCCTTGGAAGCTTTGGCCTATACCATCAACTGCCCACAGAGTTTTGCACTGGACAGTCCGGCAAGTGTCCCAGAGGTCAAGAGCCTATGACCTCCAATCACGTCCTCCATCGCTGCAAGGGGTGGGGTCTGTCCAAAGTCAGTGACCCTGAACATCAGAGCAACTGACTTTCTGGCTCACCTCTGTAGCATGGTAGCTGATGGGAAGGCTGCGTTTAAGTCAGGGTGGAAATGCTGTTGGTTGAGTATGCTAATGCATCAGATGTTCCATCAGAGAGATTTTCCTACAGGAACTAGAGTTATGAAGTGTTCTGTGGACACGGTGTGGTTTGGCTAAGTATACTTACCATGTCAGACCATAGCATTAAACGGCTGTCAGTCAGCTCTGTCAGGCCGAAGTTTTGTGGCAAATGCAGGCATAAGATAGTCACGTGACGCCCACCCTACTTCCGATTACGGAAGATGCCCAAGATCGTGTACTGTCCGTCATTCAACGAGGCCTGCGCGCAAGGCAACCCCAGGGAACCTTGGCGCTAGCGGGGAAGGTAGGTAGGGGCATTAGAGTCTGACATGGTAAGTATACTTAGCCAAACAGGGAGTATAATACAAACTCCCCATTTGGCGTCGTATACTATACCATGTCAGACCATAGCAGAATTTAAGGAATAGGAGGAGGGCCGAGCGCCCTAATGGTTCCTGGGTTAACTGTTATGGCTGCATTGGCCGCCACAAATGAAAACCCCTTAGAAACCATCAGCCCTGGTCATGCGGATGTCCCTTAGATAAAAGTTATGAAAGGGTTCTCCGAACGCCAGTAGGCTGCCTCCAGGAGATGGCACACGGGGACAGAGTGCTGGAACGCTGTGGACATGGCCAACGCTCTGACCTCGTGGGCTCGAGGGGAAAGGGCTGGGAGGTCTTTGTGGGCCTGGGCATAGGCAGATTTGATAGTATAGAATAGCCACCTAGAAATCGAGCCCGCCGAGATGTCTTTCTTGTTGTTGGGGTTGATGGAAATAAGGAGGCTTCTCTGAGAGGAACGCCTGGGGTGGGAACGCTCCCAGTAGTATCTGAGGCACCTAGAGGGTCATAGGTCCATGTCCCCGCTGCCTTCGCTGCCTAAGATATCCGCTAGGGAGCGGATAACCAGGGAAGGAGAGAGGTCGTGCCCGGTTCCTGGTTCTTCGCTAAGAACTCAGGTAGGAACTTAAGCGAGACCGATCCGTCTCTGAGAAAGGCGATGTCCCGAGGGTCACAACTGAGGACCTGAATCCCACTTCGCCTCCTGGCTGAGGCCAGGGAGAGAAGGAAGGTGGTCTTGAAGGGGAGAATGACAAAGGGAATAGCACGGAGGGGCTCGAAAGGGGGGTTTCTGAGGGAGTCAAGAACCAGAAAGAGGTCCCACATGGGAGCGCGCCTAGGGGACTGAGCTTCCCGTAGGGCCACCCCCCCCCGAGATAGTTCTCTAAGGAGAAAGTTTATTGTCGAATGATGGGCCGCCTAGCTGTCAGATGGTGGTGCCTACGGCCGATCTGTAGCCCCCCGAATGGAACTAGCAGAGAGCTTTCGAGAGGATGAAAGGTGGGATAGGAAATTGCCTATCTGGTGGGATAGGAACTTGCCTATATGTGGATGTTGGAGGGGAGGAGGTAGGGGACCGAGTTAGCCGTGCACCACGTGACCCATCTCTCTCATCGCGGTGGTCGCAATTTGGCTGGCATAGAAGCCAAGCGTGTAGGCGAAGCATCTGGGGATTGGAGAGAGGGAGGCCCGAGCGAGGTTGTCTGAGTAAGTCCCACCAAGGGGCTAGCTGGAGAGGGGGAACGTGAGTGAGGGACCTGAGGTCCGGGAACCACAACTGAGTCGGCCACCACGGGGTTATGAGGATGAGTTTTTGGGTCTCTCCAGCCTGGCCTTCCTGATCACTTTGTGAAGTATGGGGAAGGGGGGAAAGGCGTAGGCGAGGAGTCCCGTCCAGGGAGGGGAGAGCGCATCGACCGCGTACGCTCGGGGGTCCGGGAGTGGAGAGACATACATGGGGAGTCGATGGTTGTACCGGGTCGCAAATAGGTCGACCATGGGCTTGAACCAGTGTTCCCAGACGGTGGTTAGTGTCAGCTTGTTCAGGGTCCACTCTGTGTGCAGAAGGGTCCCTGACCGGCTGAGAGTGTCTGCCAGGATGTTGCGTGTCCCCGCTATGTGTCTCGCGCACGGAGGGTGGCTCCCCGTGCGTGGCACCAGCGAAGGAGGGCCTCTGTCCGTAGAGAGAGGCCGATGGAGTGAGCCCCCCCCCCCCCCCCCCCCCCCCCCCCCCCCCCTTTGTTGATGTAATGGGCTACCGACGTGTTGTCCGTGAGGAGGAGAACCAGTCGGTGAGAGATAGATGTTGGAAGTGGAGGAGGGCCAGCCTGACCGCTCCAATTCTAATATGTTGATGTGGAGGCGAGCCATCTGTGCGTCCCACATCCCCGAGGCATGACTGTCCCCCAAGTGGTGGGCCCCCCAGCCCGAGTTGGAGGCGTCTGTGTATAGTTCGAGGGACTGTGTTGGGAGAGAGATCGGAACGCCTTCGTGAAGAGGAAGGGTGCCAGGGAGAGGCCAAAGGGGAGAGCTTTGAACTGAACACTCGAGCTTGCCAGACAAACCGGAGGTAACGTCTGTGCGCCGGGTGAATAAGGATCTGGAAGTACGCGCATCTTTCAGATCTGGAGGTAGCCCAATCTACGTGATGGATGGAGTCTCTGATCTGAGGGCGTGTCCCATCTTGCACTAGGTATGTCTGAGGAACTTGTTGAGGGGAGAAAGGTCAAGGATGGGCCTCCATCCCCACCGAAGGTTTGGGGATCACGAACAGGTGGGAGTAAAACCCGGGGTTGGGCTGGAAAACTTCGGTGATGGCCCCTTTCTGAGGAGTTCGAGGACTTCCAGGCGAAGGGCGTCCGCGCTGGGCAGGTGGGGGGTCGCTGGGGGACGGAGGAGGAGAGAGCATGCATGAGGGGAGGACGACGGTGAGCCCACGGTAGGCGAAACCCGTCCTGAAGAACCGACACTACCCAGGGGCTGAGGCCCATACGTCGCCACTGGCAGGCGGCCGGGAGAGGTTGCCCGCCAGGGGAGCCGATGGTCCAGATGGGGGGGGGGGGGGGGGAAGAGTGGGCCGTGCCTTGCTGGGCAGGTTGGGCCAGCTCCATGCGCACTACGGGAGTGTCCTCCAGTCACCGGCGGGGCCGTGCTTGCTGGCCAAACCAAAAATTTTGGCGAGGTTTAGGTTTAGGCCTCTGTGAGTTAAGTGGCCGCTTGGGGGGCCTGGAAAGGCGTGGCTGAGGCCGGGGGGCAAAGGACGCCGCCTGCTTGCGTTCCTCGAGCGAGAGAGACATAGCCGAGGTGGAGTGCTCGCCAAAGAGCGAGTGATCCTGGCCCGGGACACATCGTAGGGATGCCCTGAGTGCCGGGGAGAGTGAGGAGCGTGCAAGCACCGCGTCTCTAGCCACTAGCAGACAATTAAAATGGCTTGTTGCTGCGCTGTCCGCCGCAGCCGCCAAGTGATGCGATATCCTGTTAACTAGGTGTCGCATAAAAGGGGTCGCTGAATAAGCGAGGTTCGTCCTGGTGTGGTTCGGAGTTTGTATCCGAAGGCACTGGGACGGCGCCGGCGCCGTCATCCCCAGGCCAGAGTACCTCCGCCCTCTGCAAGAGCATGCTAAGGTAGGCATGCCCTGCAGTGGTGTGTAAGATGCCCATCCGGGCTACTCGGTCCCAGTCCTTTAGCGCTTAAAGGGGATGGTGGCGAAGTAGGGGGGGCCCGGGTTGGGTATCAGGCGACAATCTGATTGGGAGATGGCCCACTCCCTGGTAACCGGATGTCGGCAAAGAGGGAGGCAACTGGGTGCTTCCTGTGGGTCCCAAGTAGGGCGCCGAAGGGGGCCGCATTGGGTGCCGGGGGCAGGTCTTGACCCGGCGTGGGGACGGCGTCTGCACCCCTGGCGCGTTTTGCCGGACTCTCCCACAGCGAAGTGAGTGACTGAGGTGCGACAATTCTGAGTCTGGAGTATTGGGCTGGGGGCAGCCCAACGATCTCAGGGAAGGCCAAGATCGGCAGAGGGAGGGGCGTCCCTCGACACGAAGTCCGGTCGAAACCGTTCAATGGTGTGGATGTCATAAAGGGATGAGAAGAAGTCCTCATCGTAGTCGTCCTCAGGCTGTGGGGAGTCAAGTTCCTGGGAAGGGAGGTCTTCCTCAGGGGGCAACTGCGCGGGTGCGCGAGGGTCCCCCGCCCTGGTAGGGTGGTGGCGGGGGGAGGGGAATGGCGGGACCCTCGTGGCTCTATGCTCGGCAGACGGGCTGGGGTGGAGAGAGCGGGCCTGCTGATCGGACAGCGCCCGAGGTGGGAGACCCAGGTCGACCCAAGTCTGCGAGGTTGGGTGCCACAATCGACCAAATTGTTGTTCAGGTTGGGTGTGTGTGTATTGAGCCACTGGTCCCTCTCGGGGGCATAGAGCCACTGGTCCCCGGGGAGATAAGCGGGCTGTGGCGGCCCAGAGTACTGTGCAGGGACTCGCCGGGGACCGGGGTAACCTTGGGCAGCAGGGGGGGAATAGTAATCGACCCTGGTATGTGGTTTCCCCCCGGGAGCGTGCCGGGTCCCAGTGGAATGGGACAGGTTACCCGTGGTCCCGCTGGTAGATCCTCCCCCCCCGGAGGAACGGGACCGAGGACGTTGCCCAATGGGGGCCGAGTAGGTCGGACCCCGAACGTCCTGAACCCTAGGGAAACCTGCGACGGGCGAGCGGGGTTGGTCGCCCGTCTTGTGTATGTTCACAACCGGTGGATGCACTCGGTGTTCCCATACGCCCAGAGTTATGGACATGTGCATGGTCGTGCCAAGACGTGGCCATAAAACTGCGTCCGGAGATAACTGGACGCTCCTCGTGCAGGGGTGTTGGCTGCACCTGTGCACGGTGGGGGAGAGCGTCGTGAGACGGCGAGTCCGGATGGGGGGAAGAAGTGGACCCGCGCGTCCCATAAGTGCGAGTGACGGGTGGGGGTTCAGCCCCAGGCCGTCACCCGTGCCTGTCCGCGGCCCGGCAAAGGTCCCCGGGGGCCGGGGGTCGCGTGACTCGGCATAGTAAGTGGANCGGCGAGTCCGGATGGGGGGAAGAAGTGGACCCGCGCGTCCCATAAGTGCGAGTGACGGGTGGGGGTTCCAGCCCAAGGCCGTCACCCGTGCCTGTCCGCGGCCCGGCAAAGGTCCCCGGGGGCCGGGGGTCGCGTGACTCGGCATAGTAAGTGGATGTCTGACTATGCGCAGGAAAGCTAGAAGGCAGGGTGGCTGGGGGAGAAGCGGAATCCCGCTCGGATTTCTTGGCTAGACGGGGTCCCTTAAGGGGGGCCTTGCCCTTAGATTTCCTGGGCAGGTTGAACGAAAGGCACTTAGAAATCGCAGCCGGTTGCCTTCTAGCTTTACGAACGCAACGGTCGTGCGTCCGTCGGTCGGGTAGAGGAGGGAGACTCCCGCGTCCCCTCCGCGGGAGGGACGTCTCCGTCTACCGCGGCCGGCCGTTCTCCCAAGGAGAGGACGGTTCGCTCGGGGTTGGAACCAACTCGTGGGTCCTCCGGGAATGTGAGCGAACTCTGAACGTCAGAGTTATTGCTCGACCCAGCCGAGTCCTTCACCATATTGGGCGATGGCGCCGAGCGAAACCGGAGCACACGATCGTAAACGGGAGACACGACGGTCGATCGAGGAGGATAACCAAGTCGACCGATCGATCGTCGTGCGCACACAATAAAATAAAAATGTAAACAACGCACACAATGGAATATACAGGTAAACAAGTCCGTACAGGGACACAAAGCGCAGCAGAAATGAGCGAAACAGTGCGTGAGAAGCGACGTGGCGTGGGCCCAAAGTGCTGAGTAACGCCACGTGTAAATACAATGACGCCGGTCGATCGCGATCGTTAAGGACACGAAGGCGAGCGAGAATTGTGACAACTGAAAGAAAGGGGTGCAAACCAATTGAGGAAGCAAATTCAGGGCGAAAAACCACGTAAAATACCGAGGGTTAGAAGTGGGTGCACAAGAGAGGGAGACCGGCGCAAAACAAGATGGCGACGAGACCGGCTCACGATCGTCGCGCGGGAGGTTGTGAAAACCGGAGCACACGATCGTAACACGACGGTCGATCGAGGAGGGTATACAGGTCGATCGACCGTGCGCACACAATAGCAATATACACACAATGAAATATAAAAGTAAACAAGCTCGCACAGTGACAGAAACGCAGTAGCGATGAACGAAACCGTGCGTGGGCAACGACAGTGGCGTGAACCAAAAGTGCTGAGTAACGCCACGTGTAACAGCAATGCCGAAGGGTGATGCGATCGCCACGCACACGACGCCGATCGAAAAATGTGGCAATGAATGGGAGGGGTGTAAACAAATGTAGGAAGCAATTTCCGAACGACAACCGACCCGCGATCGTCGCAGATGAGATAGTGGAATCGTGATACAAGTAACGGCGAGATTAGAAATCGGAATTTAGGGGCAAAAGGCCGTAAAGGCGAGTGAGAATGCAAGGCCGATGGACAAAGGGAGGCCGAGAAAACGCGAGGGACGTGGCGATGGAAAATGCCGATCAACCTCGAACCGGTTACGCAAATAGACAAGAACCGGGAGCACCACGATCGCGAGAAAATTTCAGCGAATAAGGTTAGAATGCTAGCCCATCCGATAACCTCACACGTCAAGATATAAGCGGAAGCCACAGATAAATGAGTACAGAGTGCAAACACAGCAATCTTTACACAAAGGCAAAGTATAGGCGAGACAGAGCACAAGACTTATCTTGCTTGGGCGACAGGCCGAAGTAGAATGACGGACAGTACACGATCTTCTTCCGTAATCGGAAGTAGGGTGGGCGTCACGTGACTATCTTATGCCTGCATTTGCCACAAAACTTCGGCCTGACAGAGCTGACTGACAGCCGTTTAATGCTATGGTCTGACATGGTATAGGTTATGGGCGTACAAGATCGTGAAAATGACCCCGTAATAGACACGGGGGCAAACAGGGAAGAGGTTAAAAGACTGGACTACAATGGATTTGCCCTGATTTTCACTCACACACACGCACATTTGGTTTTCTTGTGCAAAACTGAAATGTGTCCAATGTTTAATGTGACGGCTTGCATTATACCTTAATGCCTGAGGAAGGCTGGAATCCATGTTGGCTATGTCTTGGACATCAACAGCAGAAGGAATGTGTGCAGATGCCACAAACCTTATCTATGTGTGTACTTCTGTGTGTATCTGTTTGTCAATGGATGCCCCTTCATGTGTGTGCCAGACAGCCTCTGTGTGTGTGTGTGTGTGTGTGTGTGTGTGTGTGTGTGTGTGTGTGTGTGTGTGTGTGTGTATCAGAGAGAGAGAGAGAGAGAGAAGAGAGAGTGTGTGTGTGTGTGTGCAGGTGGTTTTGGTGAACATGCTTCTTTCTTTTCATTTATTTTTTCTTTATTTCATTTTCTTTACTTACACGATTTTAGACAGATAGTACATGATATGCAAATGTTTGCGATAGTGTGTTTGCTATTCTGTTGTAATATTACATCTCACTGGCCCGTTCAGCTTTCAAGGCGAGCATCCATTGGCCTTTACCTGGTGTACATTCTGCAAATTACTCTTGAGGGAGTAGTGGGGGTTGTTCCTGATATGATTAACTTTTTTTGTCTCAGATTACTTTTTTTTCCCCCCAAGGACAAATTCAGGATCACACTGTTCCAATAAAGCACCAAGGTCAGGTTGACATTTACACAGAAAAGGAAGAAAATGTGTAGCATTTACATAAAGCATTAGCCCCCTATTTAGTTTGAAATATGAAGTCCATTTCACTGGGCAGCTTGCGTAATTCATCTCCGTCAAGAACATTCATTTCTCCTTTTCCTCTCTGTTGTCCATCTCCTTCACAAACATGTTTAGGTTAGGATTTGTTTCGTTACGTTCATAAATGAAACACTTCCCCTTTAGAATGATCAACTCTAGCGCATCTTCGGGTTGTTTTTCATCTGTGCTAAACAATATAACCTCCGCATTCAGGGGCAGATTTCCCCAGTGTGAACCCTTCACTTTCAGGAGGTAGGTGTAAATTCACATTCCCACATGTACCAAGTCTCTAAAAGTTTGGGGAATAGGAGAGAAAAAAGGGAAAAGGTTGGGAGGGGAGAACAGAGAATGTGTTTCCAGTGGCGGATGGTGCTAAACCCTGTAAATTCCTGAGAATCAGCGTTTTATTCTGATTACTCATGAATTACCCAAATTTATCCCAACCATGGTTAAAGAGGTTGAAAACAAACAGTGTACTGATAATGGCTTTGGGACACAATGAAATACCAAAAATGTGGTAATTATGCAAAACATATAAACACATTTACATACGGTGTCAAGTTTTCTTGCTGTCTAGCAGGCTGTTACTGCCACTACATGTGTAGGTGTGATGGGACTGACATAAAGAAGGTGTGACAGTCGGCTGTGGTCATGCAAATAGCAAAAGATGGAATGCTGGTGCCAAATGCTTCTTTTTGCTCTCAGACTGACAAAAGACTGCTTGTTGGAGCCATATACTGCTTTCTGCAGTATGAGTAACTAAAGATAGCTTGCTGATGCAAAATACTTCTTTTAGCAGTGTGTTTGACTGAAGATAGCTTGTTGATGTCAAATACTTCTTTTTTCAGTGTGAATTACTAAAGATAGCTTGCTGATGCCAAATACTTCTTTTTGCAGTGTAATGGACTAAAAAGATAGCTTGCTGATGCCAAATACTTCTTCTGCAGAGTGATTGACTAACAATAGCTTGCTGATGCCAAATACTTCTCTTTGCAGTATGATTGACTACAGATAGCTTGCTGATGCCAAATACTTCTTTTTGCAGCATGTATGACTACAGATAGCTTGCTGATGCTAAATACTTCTCTTTGCAGTGTAACTAACTAAAGATACTTGCTGATACCAAATGGTTCTTTTTACCATGTGACTGACACAAGATCCTTGTGATGCTGACTAACAAAGAGTCACATGCTGATACCTAATATCTATTTTCCTGTAAGGA
>JADBJO010014455.1:0-12500 GCA_016801955.1 Conus betulinus | reverse complement strand
TGGAAGTAGAACTGGGAGCCCATGATGACGCACCTCTCGTCACGGATCTCACAGACATCTGGCAGACTCTTCAGGCTGTACCTCACTTGGAGTTTCTTGGTCTGCACACACAACATGACGCACACTGTACAGGGAGGGCCCACCATTCAGCCAGTCACTGGCTGCTCACTCACACCAAGTTGCTTCCCCTTCATCATGGACGCCGGTGTCTACCCTGGATGCCCTTCCCCTTCCTGGATGTCCTCTTCTCCACGTTGGATGCTGTTTCTCCATCACGGATGTCCCTTATCAATCCTGGATGCTCTCTGTTCCATCCTAAATGCCCCTTCCCCCATCTTGGATGCCTCCTCTCCCATCTACATGCCCCCTTCTCCATCACAGGAATCCTGCACCCTTTCCCCACCCCCATTCCCCCCCTCCTCTCCTATCATTATCCTGGCATGCCCGCATCTCCATCCTGGATATCTCCTTCTCTTTCAACTTCCCCGGAATATCTCCACAGAACCCATCCCCTTCAAGTCCTTGAGGGTTCACCATGCTCTTCAGGGCTCATGCATGGTTTTCCTGCTATTACCTATTAACTTTTGCTTTACTCTATATTCATTGTTTTCCCATGGTTTACTATACAAATCATTGATTAATCATGGTTTACGATGCTATTCATTGTTTACCCATGGTTTACTATACAACTCATTGATTCTTCATGGTTTACGATGCTATTCATTCTGCACTCATGGTTTACTTCAATATGCATGATTTAACTCTCTTCAGTTATTTCCCTTGAATTTCGTTTACTGGTGATCGACAGTTTTTCTTCCCAGAAAAATGGTATCTAAAACAAAATTTTTTTGTTATCTGAAGCAATGTATCGCCTAAAAGAACCTGAAGTAGACATATTCTTCAAAAAAATATTATTATTATAGAAATAATGCGCAGAATGTTACGAAAAAAAGAGACATCCGTCATGCAAAAATCTCAAAACCTGTTGAGAGTTAACGATGTTATTGAGTGTTCACTATGCCATTTGTACTTTCCTGTGCTATCTTCAGGGTTGTGAAATGAGCTGATGCACTTCAGAGCTTCAGTCCTCCCTCACCCCCAATACTCCCCTCTCCTTGACCCTGCGGGGTTGTGCATCAGACTGATGTGTATCCCCCTCATACAGACCTGCATCCTTTTTCAGTTTAACCCAGACCACGTAACCAAATGCCCCATCAGCTATGCTATCAGTCCACTGTCAGTAAGAGTTCCAACAACCACTGGATGAGGGCAGGCTGTGGATGAGGGGATTGAGGACAAGACTTGAGCCGTTACCTGACTCAGGCATGAACTGAACGGCCTGGTCAACTCTCACATCTCCCTGCATGCTGTGAAAGTTATACCTGCTGTTTACAGCTGAGAACCGAAAGGATATTTGTGATATAATTCACTTCATGGCACAGACATTTTTGTTACCACTCTCCTAAACAACTTGAGATCACAATGGCTCCAAAAATGACAAAATGTGTGTAGTACCTTCACAATTACATTTTTGGTAACCTGCTCACTCCACATAAAGCACACACACACACACACACACACACACACACACACACACACACACAGAGAAACAACTGGTGGCATAACTAAGGAGGGCATAGCTGTTTGCCTACCCTCTCCCACCCTCACCTACAGGGAGGTAACTTGATGACCCAACGATGGCCTATGACCCTGCCCACCTGCCTGCCCAGCCCAGCCCAGCCCAGCCCAGCCCAGCTCCCTACCTTGACAAAGAGCAGCTGCTTGAGACGGTCAGCCATGCCAGCATGATGGTGGGCGTCCTGGACGTCGGGGTAGTGAGCCAGCAGGTAGCGCTGGATGAGGGCACCACGGCATGCATGTAGAGCTGGCCCGACGTGCAGGGCTCAAACATCTCTGTGATCTCCTCCTTCTGGATCTCCTCGCTCAGCTGCCGCAGGTTGAACAGGGCCAGGAAGGCCAGGATGCCCTCCACGTCCACCAGGCTCACCTCTGACCCCACACACACAGCTAGTTCAGCTCTGTTTAGTGTCTCACGAGAAATTACACCATGCTCTCATACACTTACGCAACAGTAGTCTAATCTATTCATGACCATTTTTTGTCCTAATCCTCCACTGACAATGCCCTACCAATACGCCCTGTTTTGGCCCTTCAGGACAACTGTACATTCTGTTCCCACAGGAGTTATTTGGGAAGCTCTTGGTGTAAAGGTATGTCATTCCATGATCTCTGCTATGATGAAAATGGGCTGATATTTGCCTGCTGCTTTAATTCACACTCCCCAAAAGGTTTTAAACATTGTTTTTCAGCTCTTGCTCTGTGTGACTAGCAATATGGTGATATGGAACTGTTCTGTACCATGATTACACGGACAACTTAATTCCCCAGGTTTGCCTGAATACAATATCAATGATTCAGAAAGCCGTAGAGACTGTACAGGTATGTTTGTACTCATTTCCTCTTTTTGCTGCAGTGTGTGAGATAATCAACAAGTAGAGAGTTGGATTACATATTTGTTTGAATCAAGTAAATACATGGGTGCTTCCACTGATTTGTAAAATCCTGAAAGGCAGGGATCCTGGGGCTGCCCTGGTACCGGCGGGGTATAGGGGCAGTGCCGCTGTTAGGGGGTCCAGGGGGCAATGCCCCCTGAAGCCGAAAGAAAAAACACATTTTAGAAGGCAAATAAAAGGCTCTCGTTGAATGGAAAATGGAAAATCAGGCCTGAAATTAAAGCCAAAAGTTCATAAAAAAATACATAAAACACAACTAAAATGCAATTTCCTGAAGTAAATCAAAGATCACTTTTCCCCCCTTTTTTTGGTTTCAAATTTAAAGTACGCATATCTTTATTCCTTTTAATCTCCCATATGCTGTAGATAGTATTCTGAAGTAAAGAGGGATTACAGACTGTCTTCTAAACGCCCCCCCTATGAGTTATACTGCTGACTCTGAAGTCACTGAAAACTAGAGCTACTATACGAATGTATTTGTGGCTGATGGCTGCAGACATACTTGGTATAAGAAGCCACAACACAGCTACTCTCTGGATGCAGTCTTGGCATTCGATTTGAAATCGCCAAACAAAAAGGAATGTAGTCACTGTAAAATTTTGCGGTCACTATTAGACTTCAAACAAAACGGAACAGAAAGCCACCCCTGGTATGTCTACCTTCTGTAGCCACAGGCCTCCACCTCCTCTAGCCTTGAGACATTGCCTTTTGTCCAAAACAGCACTGTAACAATTGTTCTGCTGTCATGCTAATGTGTCAAGCATCGGCTTTCACATGTGCGTATGTCTGTGCTGTCGAGTCGAGCTGAAGGAAGTGGAGCACTTCATTCCTTCAGCATGGAAGAGCAAGAAACACAGCGCATTGAAAACTTGGATCAGAATTCAAACGGGTAATGGAACTGCTGTCCGATTTAAACCTTCTTTTTCAAAATTTGTTGCTCATCAGATTTTTTTTAAATGGCATCGCTGGCGCCAGCCATTATTAAAAACTGGCATTCTGGCACAGAAGCTCCCATGCAGATCAGTGATCAGTTATAAACATCAAATCACAGAAACTGACACATACACAACAATATACATCCATTACTGTGTATTTGATTTAAAAGAAAAAAAAAACAGTGTAATTTAGACTACCAGGACATCTTTTTACTAAAAAAAAAAAATTGTTTAAATTTTCTAAATGTTTGTTTGGGCTCTAAGTAATCAAGTTTGTTGATTCATAAAAATATGTTGATTGTTAAAGGGTTAAAAACATGGCTAAGGTATGATTTCTTTTTTCTTTTTGGCTGACATAATTTACAAGTCAGCTACATTTTCAAACGTTCATAAAACCTGCAAATTACAGCCAAATGCATAGGTTTTCAGACCTTTTGTTTCAAAGACTGGTACAAGTTCAATGTACTCGCACAGAATACATCCCTTAGAAGCGCCGGTCTATTTCAGGAACTGACCTTTGCCCCCACCATAGCGACGGCGGGGTGTGGAGCGCTGGCCATGGGTCTTGGGAGGCTCCAGCATGAGGAAGTGCACGCCATCTTTGCCGGCAAACATGCGCTCCAGGTCAGGATCATCAGCCATCATGGGTTTGTCAGCCGTGGACACCCAGGTGTGTCGCTTAGTGGCCAGGACCTTTTGACCCTTCAGCGTGGCGACCACCTTCTGCACCTGCTCCTTCTGGATGTTGAGCTCTATGGTGTCTGAAACCATCACCACTAGCGTGCAGGTGAACCTCACAAGGACTTCAGCAGGAAGAAAATTCTCCCCTCTCTCTCTCTCTGTCTGTCTCCCTCCCCTCCCTCTCCCCACCCCTTTCTCTCTCTCTGTCTCTCTGTGTTTATACAGTAAACTGGGTTTAGACTCACACTTGTGCATGTGAGCAAACACACACGTACACACACACCCATACTTACTCGCACACACACAGATGTTCAGTTGAGGGGTTGGGTGGGAGTGGGGGGGCACATTTATGTGTTTAATGTGTCGTAAACAGATCAGCATGAACGTGTCAGCACACCATACATATATGGTGTCTGAAACCCATCCGCACCAGCAGACGGAGATGAACCTCAGAAGAAAGGTCAGTGTTCCGTATCCGCGTAAGAAGACACTCTAGCAGGGATATCATTTACAAAATTTAAGTTTTGATTTCAGTTTTGACTGTGGAAAAAAGAAACCAATAATAATCATAATAATTATAACATAGCATTCATAAAGCACCTTGCCAAAGGTTCTAGGCGCTGACAATCCACACACTCGTATACGCAACAGGCTGCCTACTGGGTAGTGCCCACGGAAGAGCTGCCTGCTGGCACTTCATTCAGTTGTTTCTCCGTATCATCCAGCCAATATCGTTCACTCAATTTCCTTACTTCCTTCACTCTTTCAATTTCTCACGCAGGGTGCATGCTATGTGTCATCCATACCAACAGCCAAACTGGCCTTCTTCCGAAAGTTGGTGACAGAATTTGACGTGTGTGCAAGATGTGATGCGTGCATTCACACACGGAACCTCAGTTTATAGTCTCATTGAAGGACTCTTTGGGAAATAGAGTCAGAACCAAGGTAAAAAATCCCCCCCGTACCAAAACAGCTTGACAGAGATTTGAATCCACAACCCCAGGATCACCAAGATTACAAGTCCTAGGCACTGTACCAATTGAGCTATTCTGGCCCCTATATATATATATATAAACAAACAAATTTCTTTTTAAAACCCTGGAGATCTGGGGCCGTCTAACCCCAAGAGGAGCTGCAGCTAACACCCCTGATGGGGGTCTGGGGGCAGTCAGGGGGTGAAGTCCCCTGAATTTAAGAATTTTCTTTGGTTTAATCATTGTTCCAAATCAGAAAATTACACTAATAAAATCATATATTTTGTGACATACAAATGCAATATTAACCCTACAATGATTTTCAGAAAGGCATGGAATATTGCAATATCAATCCTTTAATGATTTTCGGAAAAGCTTAGAATAATCTGTTTGTAATCATAAGATGAAGGCTTAGGAGGCAGAGACCCTGGGGTGCCAGATACATCTTTTTTTTTCCCGGGTTTCTTTCATAGCTCTCTCACATAAACAGGCAGCATAGAAAATTATTACAAAAGAAAAAAAAAATTCACCAAATCATGAGTCATGTTTTATTTTCATCCTAATGAGTAAACGGCTAACATCTCTGGAACGGTTTCCGGTGATGACAACTTTTGTGTAAAATGAAATGCATGTAGTATCATAATGCAGAGCAAGAAGTATTTTCAGACATAGTGTGTGTGTGTGTGTGTGTGTGTGTGTGTGTGTGTGTGTGTGTGTGTGTGTGTGTGTGTGTGTGTGTGTGTGTGTCTGTATGTATGTGCGCACGCACATGCATGTCTGTGAGTAACAGAGAGAGAGAGACAGAGGGAGGGAGAGAGAGTTGCTGTATATACCCATATTAATTACCATCAGTTTGTTGTCAAACATTACGTTTTCATTCACTGAAACTACAAAGGCATAGTTACTTTTTCAATGTATTACAACTTATTGAGGATACATGAGAAAGAGAAAGAGAGAGAGAGAGAGAGAGAGAGAGAGAAAGAGAGAGATGGACAGACAGAGAAAGAAAGAAGGGAGGGGGAGGGAGGGCTGGGGTAGAGGAGAGGGAAAGGGGAAGGAAGAGGTTAATGTAAACTGTACAATGTCACTGTGCCTAGGCCTGTGTATGTATCACGCAACTCTCCTCTCAAAAAATGTCTCACATTTATTAAAAGAAAGACTTCTGAATGTCAAACATCAAAACAACTTTCTATTTATGAGCCCATTACTGTGCTATTTACATATAACGTAAAAGTAAAATTAAAAAAAAAAAGTCTCTCATTTATCAAAAGAAAGACTTCTGAATGTCAGCATCAAAGCAACTTTCTTATTTATGAGCTCATTTTCATGGCATTTATATATAATATAATAAAAAAAAAATCCATACCTTTTTTTCTATTAAAAGAACTACTATAGAAGGGAGGAAAACATGAGGGTACACTATTGAAAGTTTTTTGCAAATTTTCATATCATAATAAGTAATCAGGGAGTAGAGAATGGGAGGATGGGGGGGGGGGGGGGGGGGGGGGGGTGCATTCAGAAGTATTTAAACTTCTATGTTGAAAAAAAAAAAAAAAAAAATCTGTCAAGAGAAGCTGACTGAAAAAAGAAGGATGAATACAGCAAACTCTCTGTTGTTTAATTCATACTGGTACAACTAAACATTAAAGAAAAAAAATGCCATTATAAAATGAATAAAAGGAGAACCAATGACAGCGGCGCCACTGATCAGTTCCTTTCTCTTCTCTCTCTCTCACCCATGGTCTCCAAATTAACTTTTTACTACCCATGAATGAAAAAGCCCAGCCTTGCACCATGCACCCCACAGTGACAACTGGCTGACTCACTGGGGTCATGTGTCTGGCTGACGGCCTGGCCGATTCTGGCGTAAATGGACAGCACATCCAGCAGTACCCTTCCTCCTTCAGCGAGAAAGAGGCAGCTATCAAGGTCAGCAACTCAGCAAAGTCGGCCACTCTCTGGCTCCTTCTGTAGGCGTGCAGAGCTGCTGAAGATTTCTTCCATGTCTCTGAAACACATAGGATTATTTTATACACCTTCCCACTGTTCCTTACTGTGTCAATGCCCCTGAAACACATACGACCATCTTAACCCCATCTTCCACACTTTCTGTTCAATTTCCCCTGTGTGTCAATGTCCACTGACTGGGTCAACTGGAAATTTGGATTTTTGCTCCACCTTCCCACTGTTCCTTACTGTGTCAAATGTCCCTGGAACACATGGATTTATTTATACACCTTCCCACTGTTCCTTACTGTGTCAATGTCCCTGAAACACATATGATCATCTTAACCCCATCTTCCCACTGTTCCTTTCTGTGTCAATGTCCCTGAACACATAGGATTATTTTATACACCTTCCCACTGTTCCTTACTGTGTCAAGGTCCCTGAAACACATGGATTATTTTATACACCTTCCCACTGTTCCTTACTGTGTCAATGTCCCTGAAAAACACATACGATCATCTTAAACCCCATCTTCCCACTGTTCCTTTCTGTGTCAGTGTCCTGAAACACACAGAATTATTTTGCCCCACCTTCCCACTATTCCTTACTGTGTCAATGTCCCTGAGACACATAGGATTATTTTATACACCTTCCCACTGTTCCTTACTGTGTCAATGTCCCTGAAACACATAGGATTATTTTGTCCCACCTTCCCACTGTTCCTTACTGTGTCAATGTCCCTGAAACACATAGGATCATTTTGCCCTATCTTCCCACTGTTCCTTACTGTGTCAATGTCCCTGAAACACATGGTCCCTTATTTTGCCCCACCTTCCCACTGTTCCTTACTGTGTCAATGTCCCTGAAACATAGGATTATTTTATACACCTTCCCACTGTTCCTTACTGTGTCAATGTCCCTGAAACACATAGGATCATTTTGCCCCACCTTCCCACTGTTCCTTACTGAGTCAATGTCCCTGAAACACATAGGATCATTTGCCCCATCTTCCCACTATCCCTTACTGTGTCAATGTCCCTGAAACACACAGGATTATTCTGCCCCACCTTCCCATTGTTCCTTACTGTGTCAATGTCCCTGAAACACATAGGATTATTTTATACACCTTCCCACTGTTCCTTACTGTGTCAGTGTCCCTGAAACACACAGGATTATTTTGCCCCACCTTCCCACTGTTCCTTACTGAGGCAATGTCCCTGAAACACATAGGATCATCTTAACCCACCTTCCCACTGTTCCTTACTGTGTCAATGTCCCTGAAACAACAGGATCATTTTAGCCACTTTCTTACTGTTCCTTACTGTGTCAAAGTGTGACATCTTACTGCCAATCCTGTATTAGAGCCTACTTTCTTTTCCTTTACGTATCAAATGCTGCAGAAGATTTCTGCCATGTCCCTGAAGCACACAGGATCATTTTACCATCTTCCTACTGTTCCTTACTATGTCAAACTGTGATGTCTTACGGTTCATCATGTATCAGAGCGCCACTTTTTTTCCTTTATGCATCAAATGTCCTTTTTGTGGGATTAAGCTGACAGAAAGCAAGTGTGCTCCTGCTATTTGAACTGGGCTAGTCTGCATAATGAAAAGAATTCACCACAGGGACACATACCTCAATACCCCCACCAAACAACAGAGGGAAACAGGAAAGGAGGGGAGGGAAGTTATGCCGTACCATGCGACATCACGCCAAGATGAGGTGAGGTAAGGTAAGGTAAGGTAAAGTGATGTTGCTTATAGCCCAGCCTACCACAAAGGGCCACTTCAG
This sequence comes from Conus betulinus, assembly GCA_016801955.1. NCBI lineage: Eukaryota > Metazoa > Mollusca > Gastropoda > Neogastropoda > Conidae > Conus > Conus betulinus. The sequence continues at coordinate 3,638 of JADBJO010014455.1, read as the reverse complement.
GGCTGTCATCGTCACTGAAGTCAACTGGCAAGTCATTTAAAAAAAAACAAATCATTCACACAACCTTTAAAAAAAACATCTTCTAAAAACACACCAGAAACTCCGTTCAATATCTTCTCTTTGCAAAAATCTTAGATCAGATGAAAAATGTTCAGAGATTCAGCAATCACATCAGGTGGGACATCTCTTAAGGAGGTTTTCATGGAGTCTGCTGTAAGAGGACACAAAATAACACACTACATATGAAGACAAGAACAAAGAACCAGCTCTATGTCTTGGGGACCTGTGCCCCTCCCTCACACGGGGGAAGCAAACAGGTCGACATGAAAAAATCATGAGGCTGACGTCCACTCACTTAAAGACACAGACAGACAATACAAATTTGATACAAATGAGACAAATCTTTGTCGTTCCAAGCTTGAGGTCTAAGTGGAAATCCTAACTAATTATGCTCAGACATTGTTTTTTCCCCACATCAAAAATACGAACATCTTCTGACTGCAAGAAAGAGGTGCCAGAATTTTGTACTCTTTATAACCCACGACTGTCCTTTCTTCCACTCCACTCCACACCAGACGCTGCTCCTGGTTCTGATGTATGATGTGAAGGTATATTCCTTCATTCATGTTTCACTAAGGACAGACTGGAGCACTGACCTGTACAGGTGCTCCACTGGGTGTCGGTGGGCCAGCGTGGAATGGAACTCCAGCAGAGACGAGTGGTACTGTTGGAACAGGCCGCTGGTGTCTTGCCACCACAGCTCGTCCCTTCCCAGCATCCTCCCCACAACACGCGCTGGTGACTGGTGCCGCCCCCTGGGGCCTCTTTCTTGGGTACGAAGATGACCTGTGTTGAGGTGGAACAGGTCCTGTGCTGCCTGTTCACCAAGACACACACATACGCACATTCACATACACGCACACACACACACACACGCGCACACACACACACACACACACACACACACACACACACACACACACACACACACACACACCACTGAAATATGAGTGAATTAACGCCCCATAAAATGTCAATCTCAGAAAATAAAAATTGCAAGACAGACATTTTTTTCACTGTGTCTAAAACCTGACAAGTTAACAAGCGAATGTATCACCAGCAGCTAGAGAGCTCCGACCACCTGCTGACTCCAGCAATCAGCCACCAACAAGCGCAGCCCACGACCCCAGGAGCCCCTGGCAAGGCGGGTCAGGCGAAACGGGACAACGAGATCAACTTCCAGGAGGGCACTGAGGAGGACCGCACCATCGAGGAGTAGGCGAACACGGGAATCGGCGAATCGCAGACCATGCTCCGGTTTTCTTTCTGTGGATGACATAGCTAGACACTGACTGTTAAGATGGAGCGACAAAACAGACTCCACACGTTCGTAAACAGATCGTTCAGGCGAATTTTCAGCGTGCATCTCTCATACGAGAAACGTGAGGACAGGATGGCTATGTGAGGAAACAAATTGACATACACGTTAGCACACTAGAACACCTTGCAGTCATTAAACGGCCGTTGGCTTGCCCAGTACAGACACGATCTCGTCATCACTCCCTCTCCCGACCCATCCCATCCCCACCTCTGTCCAAGAACCATTCTACAGAGTATAGTGGAGGGTGGTCGCCTCAAAGACAACCGGGATGGGACAAACATACAGGGCGAGGCATTCTCGCTAAACCTATACCCTGGTTGCGTAGAAAAACTGATGGCGAAAGGGGAGATCCCTGTTGCCCACGCATCATACGACCCAACTGTTACGGGGGACAATACATAAACAATACCACACGAAACGTAACACCAATAGGGAAAACACCTCATGGAAAAAAGAGAAACGAAGAAGATAACATCATCGATGATACCGTATAGAAACGTAGGAAGTTAAGAGCTCATCAGAAACCAGTCAAGGTGATTAGATGGAGACTTTCCAGCGGGCATGCTCATCAGCATAACGTATGAAGGAAACGTATGGGAGCGCGGACAGAACCATCCTACGTCAACATCCTAAGCAGACAAGACTATAGCACGGCTCTGAATGGTCGAGTCAAACACGTCTGGATGATTATTGCAACATAAAGACAGGCAAAATCCAGTTGGTATCATCACCAGTTCAGTGACACACTCAAATCAAACCGAACGGTCAAAGGCAAGCTCCCCCAATACAAAACAAAACCGTCGCTCATTTACAACAGCTAGGCCTTGAAGACTACAAAGATTCCTCAGTTGTTCGAAGCCAGACTGATGACATGTTGCTAATGAAACGGTAACCTGCCACTTGTGAAACTGACACCCACACCACAAAGTGCAATGAAGGCAAACAAACAGTCGGCGGACCACCAGCACTGTCCGTGTCCCGCTGGGAGTTGATTGGCTGGTGGGGACGGACATGTGATCCGTTACGACGTCGATGCACGTGACTAGGAAAGCACGTGCCACTGTTGAACCTGCTCCCGTTGATTGGCTATCATTTCGTTCCAGTGGTCGAGTTCCTTGGCCGCGTGCGAACATGAAGGAGCCCAGCACGATTCGGCCGATCGGTTTTGTCTGAAACCAGAAAGTTGGAAAAGCGGAACTGCATTTCTGCATTGTAAAGGACGCCGGTTAAATGAACTTTTCAAAGACCAAAATATTTATATCTGTAAAAACATCTGCGAGTTGATCAGGACAGAAAACGCCTTTTGGCGTCATATCCTTTACCATGTCAGACCATAGAGCATATAAAACGGCAGAGTTAGTCAAGCTCTCGTTGAAAGGCCGAAATTTTGTGGCTAATGCAGTAATAAGACTATCACGTGACGCCCATCCCTACTTCGCGGCGAAGGAAGAAGCCGGTGCTCAACCTCCTGGTGCCTCATTCAGATTCAGCTTCAGCCTTCCACTGACAAGGACAGGTTTTCTTGCTCTGTCTCGCCTATACTTTCTTTTTTGTTGTGGTTGTAAAGATTGCCTGTATTTGCCTTCTTTACTTGTTCTGTTGTGTCTTACGACTTAAACCCTGTCGGACCCTATGGTCGCGTGAGGCTACCGCGTGGCGTTCATAAGCCTTTTTTTGTTTTGCGTTGTAGCTTTCGGCGATCGAGTAACTCCTTACTTCCCGCTCTCCGATCGATTCCGCCATCTGCCCTCACTCCGTCGTGTCGTCCTCTTTCTAGATGTGTCTGGGTTTACTTGTGCTGGAGGTTTCCTCTGGCACATTAGTTATTGTCGTATTATCTTAGGTCCTACATGTTTCCTCCCGTTGCTCTTGCGATTTGCCCCCTCCACTTGTTCCCTCCATCTGACGCACTAAAACCATGGTACCTATGAGTCGCGTGAGGGCTTAAGCAGGCCGTTTTATTAAAAATGTTTTTTTGTAGCTTTCGGCGATCGAGTACATCCTCCCAGTCTCTCAATCCGCATCTTGCCTCATCTCGTGGTCGTCCTCGTTCTATGTTGTGCTTAGGTTTACTTGTGTATGGAGGTTCATCTTGCATCGCCTCCGGGTCGCCCCCACTCCAACACCAGATGCTCTGCCTGCACGCCTGGCTTATAGTGCCAGCCCAAGTGCGAACATCTGCCCTCCCTCCCCCTCACAATCGGACAGATCCCAGCCCGTTCTAGACATGCTCTATGTGGCAGGGGCCTCGCAAGAC
>JADBJO010014454.1:40000-42500 GCA_016801955.1 Conus betulinus | reverse complement strand
GTATTCCTCATGTAAACAGAATAAAACGGTTTATGTGGAGAATGGGTGTACGCTGACACAGGAAGCCTCAACACTTGGAGATAAACCTTCTGAGTGGTGGTGGTGGAGCGAGAGAAGAAGAAGAAGAAGAAGAAGAAGAAGAAGACAATGAAAAAGTGGCCAAAAATACAGAAAAATGATTATAATAATAATGATAAATAATGATAATCATGATGATATCATCACCACCATCATCATCATCTTGACGATAATGATAAGAACAACAACGACGACGACGACAAGAACATTAATAAAATCAAGAGCAACAACAATGATACCACTAAACGAATACTACTAATATTGCTACTGCTGTTGCAACTGTTCCTCCTATCACTCCTCTTCCTCTCCTCCTCCTCCTCCTCCTCCTCCTACTACTGCTGCTACTACTGCTGCTACTACTGCTGCTGCTACTACTACTACTACTACTACTTCTTTTACCACCACCACTACTACCACTACTATTGCTAATGATGATGATGATGATAATGATGACAACGGTAATAATAATGATAACAATAATAATGATAATAACAATAATGAGGATGATAATGATAATAATAACAATAACAATGATATAATAAGAATAATGAGGATGATAATAATAATAACAATAACAATGATGATAGCAATGATAATAATAATAATGATGATGATAATGATGATGATAATAATAGCAATAATAAAAATGATAATTATGAGAAGGAGGAGGAGCAGCAGCAGCAGCAGCAAAAGCAGAAGAAGAGAAGAAGGAGAAGAAGAAGAAGAAGAAGAAGAATTAGAATTAGAAGAAGAAGGAGAAGGAGGAGGAGGAGGAGAACAACAACAACAACAACAACAACGAAAACAACAACAACAGCCACAAAAATGACAACAACAACAACAAACAACAACATCGGTTACACTTGATTCACACTGATGTTCCAATCACAAGTCTCCAAGTTTCATATAGACAAGAAACCCATTGGGGACCACGATCCCATATATGGGATCAGTAAAATAAATGCATATTAGTAGCATGTACACCCAGTATATATTTAACATTTTTTTTTTTAAACTTTCCTATTTTAATTTCCACACAGGGCTGGATTAAAAAAAAAGTTTTGTTCATTCATGTTCATTTCAAACAAAAATTCTTCTTCTCGCTCTTACCTCTCGTTTACTGACATACTTTAATACACGCATCAGGTTTTGGTCTTTGCCCTTTTCTGTCAACATTTTGGTGATTAGTCAATGGTTATGCTAGCGTTGATCTGTTAAAGATGTGTTTGTCTAGATGTTTGGAGTGTGAGCATCGCTGAGGTAATTCCTACATCAAACGAGAGGCCTATTCCTCATCTGAACCGGAGGAGAGCGTGGAGGGTGGGTGTACACGGAGACACAGAGATTTCAGAACTTGGGTATAAACCAGTTAAAGTGGTAGTGCAGCAGACAGAGACATTAAGCACACGTCCCCTCCCAAATCCCTTCTGTAATCCGTCCTGATCAGGTCTTTAAGCAACAGAGAACTAGTGACAATGTAGCTACCCACAAAATCGGCAAAGCTGGGTCTGCAGGCTAGGAAAAAGAAGAAAGGGAAGGAAAAGGAGGAAGAAGAGGAGGAAGAGTAGCAGGAGGAGGGGGAAAAGAAGACGAGGTGTAAGCAAAATTAAGGGGGGGGGGGGGGGGGGGGGGGGGAGAGAATAACCAGAAGAATGGGGAGGAGTACGAAGAGAAAAAAAAGAAGTTGAGGAGGGAACGAATACGATGATGCTGAAGAAGAAGAAGAAGAAGAAGAAGAAGAAGAAGAAGAAGAAGAAGAAGAAGAGGAGGAGGAGGAGGGAGGAGGAGGAAGAGGAGGAGGAGAAGGAGGAGGAAGAGGAGGAGGAAGAGGAGGAGGAGAAGAAGAAGAAGAAGGAGAACAAGAGAAGGGGTGGAGGAGAGAGAGAGAGAGAGAGAGAGAGAGAGAGAGAGAGAGAGAGAGAGAGAGAGAGAGGGGGGGGGACAGAGAGAGAGAAAGACAGATAATACAGAGATGGCAGTGATATACCTAACTGAGGAACAATTGATGATAAACAGCAACAACCACAACAGCAGACCAACAACACCAATGACGACGACAACAATAACAATAGTAGTTTACAGAACTAACAAAGATGTGAATGAGTTTTTTTTTTAGCTCTAACCTGTCAGCCTCCACACTTCAAAACGAAATAACCTTTACAGCTTTTTTCAGAACTAACAAGATGTGACAAAATATTTTTCACCTTCCTATTTTAAAAATATTCGCCCGTATCCCCCTGCCCCTCTTAAAAAAACTCATTCATTCAACAAAACCCCTCTTATTAAGTCATATTCACCCTCTGTATTATATTTATTTTATATTACCCTCTTATTATTTTTTTTATTTTTCAATTGATTTTCCTTTGATACAAGAAAAATTTAATACAATAAAATATGTGTTTGGATTGGTTTGACCTTTGGG
>JADBJO010014454.1:22500-30000 GCA_016801955.1 Conus betulinus | reverse complement strand
GCACTCGCACGCACGCACGCACGCACACACACACACACACACACACACACACACACACACACACTCACACACACACACAGAGGCACACACACACACACACACACACACACACACAGAGGCTGAAGCCTTGCAAGTTCTAGTAAACCCAGAAAATTCATGGAAGGCTTCATTGATACATGCGTCACTGATGTAGTTTTTACTGGAAACAAATACTAGTATCCTTTTGTATTGAAATAGCAAGAATCATGGCAACAATATACACTGTAAAATGGGAAACAATCCAGTTCACAAAACGTATACCTACTATACGCAGTTCTATGCCTTTGAATGACGATGCGTCGGCTTTGGTTATAAGCTTTTATTACAATCTCGTAATTGTCAGCCGGAATAGCTCAGTTGGGAGAGCGTTAGACTGAAGATCTAAAGGTCCCTGGTTCAATCCCGGGTTCCGGCACGGAACATGGTCCGGCTGTTGACACTGTTTTTTTTTTTTTTTTTTTCTTTCTTTTTTTTTTTTTTAACTTTTCCATTTCGTAGAGCAGAGTTTTTTTGCTCTTATTCCTTACAAGTCACCAATTACGGGCCTTACATGAAATGCTCCAGTTCTAATCTTATTGTTTGTCCAGTCATAATTAAAAAAAAAAAAGAAAAAAAAAAAAAAAAAAGAAGCAAAACCTGATAGGGAGAAAAAAAAAAAACAAAACAAAAACAGGCCTCGCATGATATACACAAAAAGTTTCCGGCAAGAGCTATGGAACTCGTAGACGGAATAACAAGCTCTTTCAAATCCGTGCAAACCTGAAAGAGTTTACCATGTAGTATGGGCGGCCGTACGAAGGAACATGTCTTTGTTGCCGTTTGTCCATAATCCACTCGTTTTACATCCATTCTTACCTTTTAAAAGCTGAAGAGCTCCGTGCTGATTTCCATGTTGTGTTGTTCCACACATGTGGTGGGGGTGCTACAGTGGAGGTGGAGGTAGCTCTGGCCTTGGCGCGGCTCGCTTTCTCTCAGCTTCTGCTGTGCGTCTCTTCTCTGATGTACATGCACCCTTTGTGAGGCTGCTTCGCCAGGCTGGGCGGTCCAGGGCAAGCGACTCCTAGGTGTTGAGGATGATGTTCAGGCCTTTGAGAGACACTTTGAGGCAGTCCTTGAAAGGTTTTTTTCTGCCCCCCAACTTTGCGCTTCCCCTGACTCCGTTCTCCGTACAGCAGTCGTTTCGGTAGTCAACTATCTGGCATTCTGATGATGTGACCAGCCCATCTGGCTCAGGATTTCTGAAGGAGAGTATAGATCCTGGGGATGCTATCCCTTTTCCAAGACCTCAGTGGTGTCTGGGGCTTTGTCCTGGCACTTGATGTGTAGGAGTCTGCAGAGACAGCTGAGTTGAAAATGGTTAAGCTGTTAGGTGTGTCTGCTGTAGACAGTCCAGGTCTCACTGGCACAGAGGAGAGTGGTTGGTACCACTGCATAGTAGACCATCAGCTTGGTGGTAAGGCTTAGTCCTCTCTGCTCCCAGACATTTTCACGGAGTCTCCCAACACAGAGCTGGCTTTGGCAATCCTGTTCCTGACCCCTGTGTCAATGTTCACAGCTCGTGAGAGTGTGCTGCCCAGATAGGTGAAGTGTTATGTTATGTACTACTCATAGTGAAACATGTTGTCAGAGTGTTAGGACCTTCTTGCATGTAGTCAGACATACACTCCATGAACACCTTGTTCACAGATGTTCCACCCGATGTGATTTTTGACTTTCTGAAAGAGAGTCAACCTCATACACCTGACCTGAGATTGTCCAAAAGACAAATTCAAACGAAATTTCCAGTGTGTGTTGTAGAAAGTGTGTTTTAAACGAGTCGATTGGATGTGTGTCTTTTTCTTTTCTTTTAATATGACTTGGGAGTTGAATTCAAACCCGATGACAGCCCTGGTATGGTCCTCTCTCGGTCTGCTCATGGGCTAGAGGTAAAACTCTCTCTCTCTCTCTCTCTCTCTCTCTCTCTCTCTCTCTCTCTCTCTCTCTCTCTCTCTCTCTCTCTCTCTCTCTCTCTCTCTCTCTCTCTCTCTGTAACCGCAAACATGCAAAAGTTGTTTGTTCGCAGATGACACCACCGCACACGCAAATTATTCGAATTAAGATCGGACTTCACTGACTTTGCAAAACAGTATCAGTGAACTGATTCACTGGTCAGAGTTAGATTACGTGATTCTGCATCCATTACAGACTAAATTTATTATTATCATCACAACACAACAGAAATGCAGAAACTTTTCGCGTAGTTTCACTTTCCCACACATACAAGGAAATGCTGAAAACTTTGAAGAGGAAGAAAGACATAAGTTCATGGTGTTGTGATCGATAATGATTTGTAATGGTCTGATTGATTTGCAAATCTTATTCTGAAAAGATGTATTAATAGTGTTAAAATGAACATGCCTTAGATTTGCACTCACAAAACCTACCTCCATTGAGTCGTGCACACACACACACACACACACACACACACACACACACACACACACACACACACACACACACACACGCGCGCGCGCGCGCGCGCGCGCGCGCGCGCGCGCGAGCGCCCGCATGCACACACGCACACGCGCGCACACACATATCTATCTATCTATATCTATCTATCTATCTATCTATGCCTCATCTGTCTGGGACTCAGTTGGTGAAAATAGACTTCCTGTAATACATCCTGTAAATCCTCTGGTGAAAATAGACTTCTTGTAATACATCTTGTAAAAACTCCGGTTAAAATAGACTTCTGTCATACATCTTGTAAGTCCTCTGGCGAAAATAGACTTCCTGTAAAATGCCTTGTGAATCCTCTGGTGAAAAAAAGACTTCCAATATATCTTGTGAATCCTCTGGTGAAGATAGGCTTCGTGTAACATGTCTTGTGAATACACGGGTGAAAACGGACTTCGTGTAACGTATCTTGTAAATCCTCTGGTGAAGATAGGCTTCGTGTAACATGTCTTGTGAATACACGGGTGAAAACGGACTTCGTGTAACGTATCTTGTGAATCCTCTGGTGAAAATACTTCCTGTGATATATGTTGTAAATTCTCTGGTGAAAATCGACTACCTGTAATACATCTTGTGAATCCTGTGGTGAAAGCAGACTTTCTGTAATGTCTTGTGAATCCTCTGATGAAAGCAGACTTTCCTGTAATTTGTCTTGTGAATCCTCACAGACATGCTTTAAAATGAATCCTGAACTCGATGAGTAGATGACTTATAGTTTCTGATTATGAGGCACTGGAAAACCTGACATATTACTTGAAACTAAGATACAATAAAGCCATTTTTATATTCAAAATCTTATCAGGTTGTGTTTCACGACACTAGCACTTGATTTTTTGTCCTTAATCATTACCATGTGCACAAACTCATTCTCTTTCTCTGCCTAAAATCGATTTCTTAAGACCAAGTCTTATTTATTTTGGTGGACTCCTATGAAACACAATCTCGCCAACTATAAATAGTGAAACTAGCCATGTTGTAAATAGTACGTTGGTTGTCGTCCTGCCTGAATAAGACCAGTGGAACAAGACATGGTCCTTCAGTGTTTTTGTTTGTCTGGTAGCTCAGAGCCTCAACATTGATTGTTTGTTGCTGCTGTTTGCTTGTTTGTTTGTTTGTTTCATTTACTTTCGCCTGCTGCCATATTTTGAAAGTCGTATCTTTAAAACCACACACCACACACACACACACACATACACACATACACGGCGCGGTACAGCACACACTGGGTCGCGTGCAAAGTCGTTGGACTTCGACGTTTTAACTTTCCAGTAATGAAGTAGGCTACATACGATTCACAAACGCTCTCAGCCAAATTCTGTCAAATAGTTTATGATATTGAGGACGCAAGTTGTCAGCGATTATACACCCGTGTCACAACATAAACCAAAAGGTGAATTAACCTTAACTGTAAAATGAGCTGATGTCTTTGGAAAGCGTTATAAGAGTGTACTTTTGTCACGTTGTTATATGATAATGGAGATGATGATGAATGATGATGATGATGATGACGAAGACGGTAAATTTCATGCATTATTACCATCACAATTATCATCTTCATCTTCATTATTATCATTATTGGTCGTCTGTGCTATGAGCAACATTACAATATTATTATTATTATCATTATTATTGCTAATATTGATACTATTATTGTTAATATTATCATTATTATTATTATTATTATTATTATTATTATTATCGCCATTATCAATATCATCATCATCAATATCATCATGAAAAATAAGAAGAACACCTTTTGCACCACCTTCCTCTATTCACACCTCCCAACCTTTTCAAACTTTGTGAAATGGGAGCATCGATAATACTGGAATGGTAACTTGCCGACGTTACTTTGCACGTTGCTGTCCCTTCATTTTAATACATCTTTCTACTATTCAATGTAAACAACACGATGAGAAGTGGAAGATACGGGGAGGGGGGGGGGGATTACATCCAGAGAGAGAGAGAGAGAGAGAGAGAGAGAGAGAGAGAGAGAGAGAGAGTTCCGATATTTTTAATTTCGTGTGTGTGCTGAAACACACACACATACACACACACACACACACACACACACACACACACACCGAGATTCCTGTGCTTGTGTATCAACGTTAAGGCAGTGCATTTGAAACAAGCCTTGGTTCTCCACCCTGTGAGCGACGTTCAGAGTTCGGTGCAAGTCACGGTCTCTGTCTCCGTGCTGCACGTGCTTCGATCGTCAAACCATGCTCTCTGAGCAAAACTGGTCTGCCACACTCAGAATGTGGACACGGGTGGGGACAACATGGAGTAGGAGAACATCACCACCACCTCGACACCAAATATGAATAAGTTTATGAGTGGTCTCCGCAGAAGTTCGCTATTGTGGTGATATTGATGTTAGGCATTGTCTACATTCACCCACGCGTGCTTTTAGGTCTGAAACTTGACTGGCTAGGTCTACTCGTTGGAGAAAGCGGCTGTTCTGTGCAGGGCTCGATGTGTGAATATCGCTTGATGTCGGCTCACGCCCGTGTTGACAGTGATTGACAGCTACCCCATTCTGTGATGGACAAGTGATCTCATTCAGTGATTGACAGCAATCTCATTCTGTGATGGACAAGTGATCTCATTCAGTGATTGACAACTACCCCATTCTGTGATGGGACATGTTATCTCATTCAGTGATTGACAGCTATCTCGTTCTGTGATGTACCAGTTATCTCGTTTAGTGATTGACAGCTATCTCATTCTGTGATGTACCAGTTATCTCATTCAGTGATTGACAGCTACCCCATTCTGTGATGGACACGTAATGTCATTCAGTGATTGACAGCTATTTAATTCTGTGACGGACAAGTTATCTCATTCAGTGATTGACATCTATATCCTTCTGTGATCAAGACGAGCAAGATATCTGCATCGATTGTCGACAGGAGTGGAAGCAGTGGATAGGTAATGATGCAATCACGCGCGCGCGTGCATGTGTGCGCACGCGCGCGCGTGTTGTGTGTGTGTGTGTGTGTGTGTGTGTGTGTGTGTGTGTGTGTGGGTGTGTCTGTGTGTGTGTGTGTGAGTGAGCGCGTGCGTGCGTGCGTGTGTGTGTGTGTGTGTGTGTGTGTGTGTGTGTGTGTGTGTGTGGTTTCTGTTTAATGTTCAGTCACACATATTTTGTAGACGACTAATTAAAATAATGTTCACAATATCATTAGAATATCGTCAGCAAATGCGCGCGCGCGCGCGCGCTCACACACACACACACACACACACACACACACACACACACGCACACGGACACACACAGAGGCGGGGGGGGGGGGGGAGGGGGGGGGGGGGGCGGGGGTGGGGGGGGGGGGGGGGGGGGGAGTGCTATCTATCGACCGAACACCGTACCATTGATTTTTTTTTTCTAAAACAGTTAATTTGCGACAGAGTGTGTTCAACGGGGAGGAAAAAAAAAAGAAAGCAAAAGGACTGTGCTCGATAGAAAAATAGCCCCCCTCCCCCCACCCCCACCGCAGGGGAGGGGGGAAAGGGGTTAGGTTGGAGAGGAAAGGGGCTGCTGGATAGTGTGAAGGTGAAAAAAAAGATAGAGAGAGGGATCAGAGCGAACCATATGAAGCACCTCTAGTGAGTTAGGAGTGAGTGTGTTTGTGAGTGAGTGAGTGAGTGTGTGTGTGTGTGTGTGTGTGTGTGTGTGTGTGTGTGTGTGTGAGTGAGTGAGTGAGTGAGTGTGTGTGTGTGTGTGTGTGTGTGTGTGTGTGTGTGTGTGTGTGTGTTTGCTGTTTTTTTGTCGTTGTCAATAATTTTCTTCTTCAGTTTAACGTCTATGCATATCAATATAAGATAGAGACACGCGCTCGCGCTTTTTGTATGTGTGTGTGTGTGTGTGTGTGTGTGTGTGTGTGTGTGTGTGTGTGTGTGTGTGTGTGTGTGCGCGCGCGCTCGCGTAGATGCGTATGTGCGGATGTGTGTGCTCGGGTGCACGCGCGCGCTTTTGGGCAGAAGGGGTCATTATTGTCGTTGTGCGTGCATGCGTGCGTGGGTTTGCGCGCAAGTGTACGTGTGTTTGTGTGTGTGTGTGTGTGTTTGCTGTATTGTTCTTCGCTGTTTTTTGTGTTCTGTTCTGTTTATTGTTTGTTAGTGTGTATGTTAGTGTGTGTGTGTGTGTGTGTGTGTGTGTGTGTGTGTGTGTGTGTGTGTGTGTGCGTGTGTGTGGTAGGCATGCACACGTGTGCTTGTGGACAGGAACTTACTTTAGGTACAAGTTTAGAAACTGATTTTTTCCTTGGGTTAAGGGAAAGTATTCATCAATCAAATAAAAGAAATCGTCAAGATTTTTAGATAACAAAGAGGTTAATGTAAGAATCAATCGATCAGTGAGTCAGTAGGGCACTTTAATAATCAGTCACTTGGATACTTGTTCATTCCCCGTTAATGTACTGTACAATCTGTCCGTAGTTTTCTCTTGCAGCTACTTCAAACACTTCATATTGTCCTTACCGACGAAAAAAAGAAACAATGGCACTTCAATTATGAGCAGCCACTTGTAACGAACAAAAAGGCTTGCACACTGTAAGATCCCTTTTGGCGAGATTTCCGACCCTTCCCCTCTGTCTGACTTATTGTCTCCAAAGGCAGGAAAATGAAATGAAATTGGAAAGAGAAAAAAAAAATGTTGGAAATAATTCGTTTGCAGTCTTCATCTGTACAAGAGCTTCTTCCTGTTACATGTTAAAGCTGTTGCATTGAATTTCGATCTCTCTCTGTCGTTCTGTCGCTTTAAGTCGTTAAAGACCAGGCTCCAGCGTGTCACTCTGAACCCTTCAATCCGTCCACACCTCTTCATCTTCGTTCTGCTGCTGACATCCATATCTACAGACTCCCTTCTTTTAGGCCAAAACATACGGCCAACGTTTTTTGTTGCTTTTTTTTCTAACATCCACGTGTACGGACTTCATTCTTTTAGGCCTAAATCCTACG
>JADBJO010014454.1:0-17500 GCA_016801955.1 Conus betulinus | reverse complement strand
CACGATATAAAGTCATAGACCTGTGTATTGGTACAGTGAATGAGGGGGGCTTCGTCTGGTATGATAAAGGTTCAGGACTTGCATCTGCGACCTTGAAACGGGTCAAACATTTCTTTTCTCCGCTAGATTGCTTTCCCTCCCTCGCTCGGTTTTACTTGATCTGTATATTACTGATAAATTCAGCTATAAAGCAACTCCCTCAACTCCCCCTTCCACCCTCCACCCCTTCCCCCGTCTCCCGCTTCAGCTGTTCTTTAAAGTTTGAGCACCTTCAACTCTTTATGCACGAGCGGCCAAAACATTGTTGTTTTACAAGTCCTTACATCCTGCATGTCCTGCTATCCTCGTTCGCTGCTTGAAAAAAATCGGTATTGGCGACAAATAATTTTGGGGTTCACCGAGGATGAAAAAGGGGAGGGAAGTTGGGGGGGGGGGGGTAGATTGGATGGGAGATGATTTGATTCAAAAGTTTCTGACAATGTGTAAAAGTGTGTGAAGTGCAGGTAGTATAGTAAAAAAATTCTTGACGGTTGTTGCATTCTTTGCACCCAGGCTACGAAAGCCACGTCATCGCGATCTCACAGCCATTTGTCCTACATCTGATTGAACCACCGGACTCGTATTTTCTTTGAAAAGAAAAAGCACATTAAAAAAAAAGTTGCACAGTCGATGGAGAAAAAAAAAAAAAAAAAAACTCCGTCATGAATGGCGTCAGACTGGTGATGGACAGATGACAAACATAACTATAAGAAAATACAACTGCTACTACTATTACTATTGCTACTGATGATGATATGATATGAATATCAATAGTAATTGCTATAAAGATGATGATAATAATGATAGAGCACACTCTGTCCGACATATTTCATTGGAGACATCCTCCAACCCCTCTCCCACCCCACACTGCTACTTCCTCAACTTTCCACCCCACCGTCTTCCCCTTCCTCCCGCCTTGCCTTTTCAGACATTGGAATGTCACGTGGCTTTCTTCCCCTTTCGTGCTCCCCCGCTTCATCTCCACCCCCGCCTCCTCACACAGACTTTAAAAAAAATTCCAGTCAACATTAGATTACTGTGACGATGTCCGGTTTTCACGTGCTCTCCATGAATCCCACCTTCTTTCCTCTTATCTCCCTTCTCTCGTCCCAGTTTCTCATTCATCATTCTCACTTCTCCTTTTTTTCTCTGTATACACACGTTCATCATCCCCTTGTTTCCTTTGTTTTGTTCTGGCCGTCACTGCACCATTTCAACGCTGTCCAGTGTTCATTAATCCTTCAGTCTCACACACCTTTCCTTTTCCCTTCCGTCCTTCATCGTTCTCACGTCATTTGGTTATCCACAGTTCTGTCCGTTGCCTCTTAAACATCATTGACCATTCTCACATTCTTCTTTTCACCGCCCATTCATAGATACCACTTTCTCTGTTCATCCCACCCCTCATTCATGATTCTGACGATTTAATCGTCTTGATCGTTAGTCGTCCTATGTTCTCTTTTCGTTCTTTGCCATTTCTGTGTTTGTCCATTTTCTTCCGATCGGGGCCATATATGCAGCCATCCTTACTTTCTTGCCTTCTCATCCGAACTGCCCTTCATCACTCTCATGTTAGTCTCCCATTTCTTTTTCAACGTATTCACGTTCTTCTCCCGTCTGTCTTTCATCATTCTCGCGTTCTCCTTTCTTCCTGTCTTTCACCATACTTGAGTGTTTGTTTTTTTTTCTTCCGTCCGTTATTTACTCGTTTCCCTTCTGTTGTCCTTTCGTCATTCTCACGCTCTTCTTTCAATCCGTTCATAATTATCATGCTCCAGTCCCGTCGAGCACTGACCATGTTCTCGTTGTTGTCAGTCAGCCGTACATCGCGGTTTCTTGTTCTCGTTGTGTGTGTTGTTCGTATTCCTTACTTTGTTCCCTTTCATCGTCATAGCAAGTTCTCCTGTTCTTGTTCTTCATAAATCATTTCTTCCGTTCACGCCTTCTCATTCTCCTAATTCCGTCTGTCATTCGCTGTTTCTAGTTCTATCCATTACTGAAATTTCTCACGTTCTCCTCCCCCCCCCCCCCCCCGCACCCCCCCCCCCCCCCCCCGCCATGCTTCCTCATGTTGACGTTCTTCTCTATTCATCTCTCATCCATCTCACTTTTTCTCTGCTCACTGCGTCCATCATTCATCATTCTCGGCAACACTTCATCTATTTCTTCCGTTATTGAATTATTCTGACAATGTCTTACTTTTATATAGTCCATCGTCCTGATGATCATCTGTCTGTCTGTCTGTCTGTCTGTCTGTCTGTCTGTCTGTCTGTCTGTCTGTCTGTCTGTCTGTCTCTCTCTCTCTCTCTCTCTCTCTCTCTCTCTCTCTTCTCGTCCCGTCCCCTGTTCATTATGTTCACTTTTTCTTGTTTTCACCTGGTGAAAAAGGCATTGTTCTCTCGTTTTCTCCCCCTCCCCGCCCCCTCCCCCCTCCCCCAGTTTGTCCATCACTGGATCATTCTCACGCTGCTCTGTTTTCATGTGATCTTTTCATTCTCCTGCTCCTCTCGCCTTTTTCTCATCACCGGACCCTCCTTTTGTCAATGTCTTGCTGCTGTCCTGTTCACCGTACATCGTCTTCACATTCTCCTCTTCGCCTCTCCTGCATGGACATTATGTCATCTCGTCCCTACTCTCGTTTAGGATTGTCTGTCATTGATCATTCACGTGTTCTTCTTTCAAAACTCCCTTCATTATTGTTACGTTCCGTGTTTATCCTGTCCATTATAATGTTCCTCCCTACGTTCTTATTACGTCGTCCGGACTAGTTTTCATTATTCTGTCCCATCCCGCTTTCATCTTCATCTCCTTTTCCCGTCATCTATTCCCCGTTTCCCGTTTTCTGATCACCCTAGTCCCGTCAGTCACTCATTGTGTTCACATTCTCCTACAGTTAGTCAATCATTATCTTCACGTTGCTCAAAATATCAGTCAGTCATCGCTTTCACGTTCTTTTCCAGTCAGTCATCCATCGTTTACAGGTTCTTCTCCAGTCAGTCATCCATCGTTTACAGGTTCTTCTCCAGTCAGTCATCCATCGTTTACAGGTTCTTCTCCAGTCAGTCATCCATCGTTTACAGGTTCTTCTCCAGTCAGTCATCCATCGTTTACAGGTTCTTCTCCAGTCAGTCATCCATCGTTTACAGGTTCTTCTCAGCTAGTCATTCGTTGTTTTCTGGTTCTTCTCCAGTCGATCTTTAATCATTTTAATGTCCTTCTTCAGTCAGTCACTTAACCATTTGAACACTCTTCTCCAGTCAGTCATTATTTATCCTTTTCACGTTCTTCTGCAGTCAGTCCTTCATCATTTTTTTTCTTCACGTTCTTCAATTATCAATCATTCTTCATTTTCACGCTCATCTTCCGTCGGTTACTCATCGTTTTCACACTTTTTCTTCTGTTGTCATCCATCATTTTTACAGAGTTGTTGCTCAAACCAAAAATTGCATATTGTTTTCTGATTTTCGTCATTCTGAAATATCCGAATCAAAAAAGTGCAGAGCGTGTTCAAAAATAAAAATGAATCAAGAATAATTGTAAACTCCCATTGTATCCTATTAATAGGAAGCATTGTTGTCATGCGATCCTTTGAGAAAGCACTGGCGTTTGTAAGGCATTCTCGGAGAACAATTTATCGTCGAGCCTCACTTCTGATATCCAAAGTTGAGATGAGAAAGATGAGACTATACGTACTAATGAAAGATCAAATTCTTCTATTACATACAAGGAATTTAAAGAAACATTTGACGTCTTTCTTTTTCGTGCAAAAATATTGTTGGTATTTTATTTGTTGTTTAAAAAAAAAAGCCAGAAAATGTGTTTTAAAATTAGCCTCTGAAAAAATATCAACAAGAAAATAATTTATTGTCCTTATACATCTAACGCGCGCGCGCGTGTGTGTGTGTGTGTGTGTGTTACATGTGTCTTGCGTGCGCGCACGGATGGTTCAAAATGTGTGTGTGTGTGCGCGCGCGCGTGTGTGTGTGTGTGTGTTTGTGTGCGTGTGTGTGTGTGTGTGTGTGTGTGTGTGTGTGTGTGTGTGTGTGTGTGTGTGTGTACACGCATGGTCGTTTATGTATATGAGAGCGAGCGCGCGCGTGTGTGCGTGCGTGCGTTTGTGTTTTGTGTGTATGCACGCGTTGTGTGTATATGTGTGTGTGTGTGTGTGTGTGTGTGTGTGTGCGTACGCGCGCGCATGCCTGTGATTTGTGCGTTTTGCGTGCGCGCGCATGGTTTTATCTGTATATGTTAGTGCATCGCTCGCGCATGGTTTTATAATAGGTGTTTGTGTATACACGAGTGCGTGTGCTGCGTGCGCGCGTATGTGTGTGTGTGTTTGCGCGCGCGCGCGTGCGGGCACGCGTTATGTGTGCATATATGTTTGTGTATGTGTGTGCCTGTGCGTGTTTGTGCACAAGTCGGCATTTTCGCGCAGCCATGTAAATTGATGTGTTTGTGGAGGAGTGACAGGACAGGGGAAAAAGATGGGGATGGAGAGGTGTCGAGGAAGGGGGCGGGGAGAGTATGTGTATGTAACTTTTCAAGTGACATGTGTTTTTGTGCTGTCTTGACGAACTGTCCTGGTATTGAATGCCCTTTGCCAAACATGTCTCAAGTACATTTGTTGTTGTTGTTGTTGTTGTTGTTGATGTTGTTGGAGCTTTTTGCATAATGCTGAGAATACAGCTTAACTTGATGTTAGTCGCGGTGTTTCCTCTCTCTCTCTCTCTCTCTCTCTCTCTCTCTCTCTCTCTCTCTCTCTCTCTCTCTCTCTCTCAGACGCTTTTCTGTTGTGTTTACTATTCTTCTTCATTAATTCTTTAATGATTTTTGGCATTAACTGTGAAGGTGATAAAGCTCGCTCTTATCATTGTTTTAATTTTGTTAAAGAAATGAATTGTCATCTTTATCATTAAAAGCTTATAATAACAAATAACTTGCGAAGGTGCTTTTAAAATGTAAAGATTAGTAGAATGAGCAAAGTTTTGCATCAGAATTCTTTTTTAATGGAGAATCTGAATGTATAAGAATAGGCAAGGTCTCATCATCTTTTCAGAATCTCCACACGCTTCAGTGTGTCATTGTTGCTTCCATTGAGTGTGCTACTCTTATTTATGACCTGCCTAAGTTACCATCAAAAGACATGCGTACGGTATAATATTCAAACGCCATGTCCATCTAGACAAATGCAGATGTGAGAAGATGAGGGTTATAAATCATGAACAGAATATTTATCGGCTGGAGACAGATTTCAAACATGTACATGGAATGAAATGGGCTCGCATATTCGGGAGAGAAAACACTAATAATGATTTTAACGGGAGAGAATTCGACATCATTGCTACAAGACCAAGTATTAGATGACAAAACTTTACAACATTCACAAGACAAAGATTTTGGATACCCGTTCGACTAGTGAGCACATTAGCAATTTCATACTGAGATGTGACAATGACGGCAAGGAAAAGGTGAAAATTTTGGACATCAATTGATGCTCAAGCATGGGATCAAGATAAAACAACAACAATGAACCACCGTTAGCACAATCACCAGCCTCGTCCGATCAAGACTGATATGAATAAGAAGTTTACTTTTCAACCTTGCACAACTTGTTGAATAAAATACAATGTACATGCAGTAGAATTATTGAACCAGCGCTTGGCAATCCGGTACCTACAAATATATTGAATTCATACGATGAAGCAGACTTACTGTCTTTTTCAGAATAAGGTAAGTTTCCAAAAGCTAATCGTTTTTGTATTCCAGTTCTTATAGAATAGGGAGTACTTTAGAATGGGAACGAAGGGAATGCTGTCTGTGTGTGTGTGTGTGTATGTCTTCCGTCCGTGGTCAAAATGTATTCCACTCGCTCCAGACAAAACTGCTGGGCCTATATTTCTGAAAATTTGTAGGTATGTTCATTATGGGTCACGGATGATGCCCGATGTTTTATTTTACCGTTATATCCGCTACTAACGGCTATAACGGCCCATAACGGTTTTCCTTCTTCATGGAATATATCAGAAAGTACTTGACCGATCTTTCTGAAAATTTGTATGTATGCTCATTATGGGTCATGGATGATGCCCGATGTTTTAGTTTACTGTTATAGCCGTTACGGCTGTAACGGCCTGTAACGGGTTTTCTTCTTTATGGAATATCTCAGAAAGTACTTCCGATCTTTCTGAAATTTGTAGGTATGTTCATTATGGGCAACGGGTGATTCCCGATGTATTTGTTTACCGTTATAGCCGTTACTATCGGCTATAACGACCCATAATAGTTTTTATTTTCATGGAAAGTCTCATAAAGTACTTGGCCGACCTTTCTGAAAATGTGTAAGTATGTTCATTATTGGTCACGGATGATGTCCGATGTTTTAGTTTACCGTTATAGCCGTAACTGACAGCCCATAACGATTTTCTTCTTTATGGAAAATCTCAGAAAGTACTTGGCCATCTTTTGAAAATTTGTAAGTATGTTCATTGTAGGTCACAGATGATGGCCGATGTTTACCAGAATAGCCATTACTAACGGTTGCACCAGCCCAAGACGGGGTTTCTCTCTCTATGGAATATCTCACGCGTATTCAGGATAAAGTGGGAGTACGTTTATATACTTTGCATTTTTTTAAATTCTGTTTGAAGTCTTTTTTTAATTTTTTTTTTTACATGAAATGAGAAAATAAAGAAAGCATTCTTAGACTCTAGTGACGAGTACCTGAAGAGACCTAGACACATGTATGCTGTCTCTTTCCAGCCAGTCAGACACTATACAAATGAATTATTTAAAAAAAAAATGCGGATGTGTTCTTTCAACTGTTTCATCGGTCCACAGTAGCTGTCATGCTTCACTGAGAGAACCGATAGGTCAAATTTGATGATGATTATATTGTAATGAAGACAGGTGAAAACATCAACATTTCATCGTCTGAGGAAAACGATACCGTAAATATTTCATTTTCTGAGGTTCATACCATATACCCAAATTATTGAAAAAAAAAATTTACAGATAGCTCAATCCTAGAATTATGCATACGTTTTGGATTAAAGAAAAAAAATTAAGTACAAGAACAAATTTGTGTTGGTATAACTAACGTTGACTTCTTTTTTCCTAGGTCCGTGTGAAGTCACAGGGGCATCGCACTGAAGAACTGTTCACCAAATTCCCCCAATTCTGTTGGTTGTGTTCCGAGGTCTTGGGCTCTACAGATGGTTTCGTTGTCTGTTCTGAGATGTCATCAGTCCAATTGTTTGTCTTCCCGTTGGTCTCGCTCCTTCAATCCTTTCCTGGATGATTATTTGAGCGGGACCGTTAGATCTTAATGACTATGCCAACTCAGTTTCTTTGCTTTGTTGGTGTCAGCAAAGCGTGGTGTGCTATTTGATTGTCTGGCACTCTTGTTCCATGTTGATATAATCAGTCTATCTGATGTGCAGTATCTTGCAATGACACCTCATTTCTATAGTTGGGTTCTTTCGTCCAGGTCCATGTCGCGTATGCCTATAGGGAAATGAAATATACCCGTGTGTGCATGAGCCAGATTTGTGCTTCACTGAGATGTTATTGTCTTTCCATCCAGGAATCAGTCTGCACAGAACTGATGTCTTTGCTGGTCTCTGAGAGGATATCCGATTTAACCCGCCCCCACCCCCCCCTCCCCCTGCCATCGCTGAAGGTATATCCCTGATATCAACTGTTAAACAGTACCTTGCTTTTACCTATGTTTATGTCAGTATTGGAGGTGGTGGTGGGGCTGGCATTAGCTTGGTATTCTCGGTGTTGACATCCATACTATGTCTTGAAATTATTTCAAGTGTTTTAACAACCTCAGTGAGTTTCTGTTCAGTGCCTGCCAGGCCATCGAAGTTACCTGCAAAGTGAAGGTTCGTGATAGTTCTTGCAACGCTGGTTATGTAGACATGATCTTCAAGTGAATCATTCATGATGCCTTCCAAGACTATCTTGAAAAGTATTGGAGAGAAAGGGGCCCTGGCGAATCCTAACTGATGTGTGGAACACTTTCCAGTCGCGCCCTTTGTGAGTACCGCACCGGTCACTTTGCACTATACTTGCTGGATGTTGCAGATTAACTATGCTCCGATATCAGATTTCTTCATGACGGCCTAAAGCACCACCGAATAGACTCTTGTCAAACACCTTTTCGAAGTCTGTGAATACATGAGTCCCTCTGGTGTTGCAGGTGTTTAAGCGAAGGGTTAAAAGGTTCGATGATACTTCAGCCTTTCAGATACAACGGAGTCTGTTTGCAACTGTAATCTATTCAGAATGATACTTCAGCCTTTCAGATACAACGGAGTCAGTTTGCAACTGTAATCTATTCAGAATGATACTTCAGCCTTTCAAATACAACGGAGTCTGTTTGCAACTGTAATCTATCAGAATGATTCTGAACACTACGTTGCTTACGTTGCTGGTCTAACTGATCTTGCGGCTGTTCTTGAAGTGTTGAGGATTTCCTCTCTTTAGAAGTGTGACGATGTAGTGATCGAGTCTCTTTGGCGTTAGCCACTCGCTTGTGTGCCAGATTTGGCTGCAGATGGCAGTTAATATATCAGTTACTGCCTTTCCGATACATCCAAGTGTTCTGCGGGGGTGTTGTCAATGCTTGCAGCCTTGCCATGTTTCAGCCACTTTGCTGCCACTACGACAGAGTGTTGGAAAATCATTTCCATTTGATGAATCGTGTATTGTTAGTACGCTTGGATCTCTGTTGCTCTGTTTGTTGTAGAGCTCAAAGCAAAGTCCCTTTATCTTCTTATGTGTTCTGCCTGTAGGAGACTGTTAACGTCTTTGATCTGAGTGGTTCTGAGTTTGATTTGCGTTGGTCAGTTTTTCACAGATTTAAAGGCTTTTTTTGTGTCGTTGTTGTCCAGGTCTTTCTCAAAGTTTTCACACTCTTATTTTCATCCCGTCTGACATTCACTATTAGCATTCTGTTCTCTCCCCATCCCGTCCATCATTCATTTTCATCACATTTCCACTCCTTATACCTCCTCAGCATTAATCACACATGCCTTCTCCTTAACTACCCCGCCTGCCATTCCCAGTCACCGCGTTCTCCTATCCTCATTCCGTCTGTCATTCCCAATCACCACGTTCTCCTATTCTCATTCCGCCTGCCATTCCCAGTCACCACGTTTCTCCTATTCTCATTCCGTCTGTCATTCTCAATCACCACGTTCTCCTATTTTCATTCCGCCTGCCATTCCAGTCACCACGTTCTCCTATTCTCATTCCGTCTGTCATTCCCAATCACCACGTTCTCCTATTCTCATTCCGCCTGCCATTCCCAGTCACCACGTTCTCCTATTCTCTTTCCGTCTGTCATTCCCAATCACCACGTTCTCCTATTCTCATTCCGTCTGCCATTCCCAGTCACCACGTTCTCCTATTCTCTTTCCGTCTCTGTCATTCCCAATCACCACGTTCTCCTATTCTCATTCCGTCCGCCATTCCCAGTCACCACGTTCTCCTATTCTCCTTCTGTCTGCCATTCCCAATCACCACGTTCTCCTATTCTCTTTCCGTCTGCCATTCCCCAATCACCACGTTCTCCTATTCTCTTTCCGTCTGTCATTCCCAATCACTACGTTCTCCTATTCTCATCCCGTCTGCCATTCCCACCACGTTCTCCTGTTCTCATTCTGTCTGCCATTCACAATCACCACGTTCTCCTCTTCTCATTCCGTCCGTCATTTGTCATGCTTACTGCCATCAATCATTCACCCTTTCTCGAGTTCTCTCCCTGGCTCATCAGTCTCACGATCTTTTCTTTTTGTCGCAAACCCGTCGTTCATCTATCGTTCTGGCGTTGTCTTCTTCCTCTCCCGATCCATCACAGATTCTTCCGCAGTCGTTATCGTCGTCTCCTGTTCATTACCACGTTCTCCTCTTCTTCTCCAGTCTACCGTTCATTGGTTTTACGTCTTGCACACCCATTCCTGTTTATCATTCATCGTTCTCACCTTCTGCTCATGCCATATCGTCTGTCATTCATCCTTCTCACCTTCTGCTCATGCCATATCATCTGTCATTCATCATTCTTGAGGTTTCCTCCTCTCATTCTCGTTCTTCCTCCTCCTCCTCCACCTACTCTGTCTGTCTAGCTGTCTGTCTGTCTGTCTGTCTCCCCCCCTCTCTCTCTCTTCTCTTCTCTCTCTCTCTCTCTCTCTCACATGGCTAAAGGACAGAGAGAGAGAGAGAGAGAATAAAAAATAAAATGATGAAAAAGTATTTCAACACATAATTAAAAGTCATTTTTTATGCTTATCTCACGTATTGTTTTACTTTTTTTTTTTTTTATTATTCCGATCATGTTTTTTTTTAAATTTCATATGATTATGGGCCTTTTTCTAGTTTATTTCATTTAAAGTATATTTTTTGTAATCATTTATAACTGATATCTCCTGATCAGAAACTTTTTATTCAAATTACATCGTTATACGCATATGCACACACACACACACGCACGCACGCACACACACACACACACACACGCGCGCGCGCGCGACAGAGAGAGAGAGAGAGAGAGAGAGAGAGAGAGAGAGAGAGAGAGAGAGAGCATTCTCTTATTTATCTATGAATTTATCTTTTTTGTACCCATTAAGTAAGTAAACGATTGATTATTTTATTACCGTATTTCTCCATTTATCTATTTCTCTGTCTGTTTATTTACCTATTTGCTTATTTGTGTATTTTACCTCTGAGCAATGTTTTGCACAGTATTACCTGTGGAAAGTTTCAAGGCTGTTGCTTTTGCATCTACAGTTCAAATGTCTCAATTAAGATTAATAGCATACAGAGTTGGAACAACAGATTTTTTTTCTCTCCCGCCCCCCCCCCCCCCCCCCCCCCCCCAACCCAACCCTCGCCCATCCCCTGAAATGTTTGTCGATGAGATTGTTTTACAATCGTTTCTGTTCTTTTGATTCTGTGGTACACTATTTGTGACCTTTCTTTTTCTTTCTTCATTCCTTCCTTTTTTTTTTCATACGCTCGTTTGATTGTTCGTCCGTTCGTTGTTATCTGGGGTTTTTTTTTTTCGTGCGTTGGTTCGGTCGGTCGGTCGGTCGATTGATCGCTCGTTCACTCCTTCACTCGTTCAGTTGGTCAGTTGGTCGATCAGTCATTCGTTCGTAAATTTGTTCAGTCGGTCACTCGTTCAGAAATTCATTCGTTCAGGCGGTCGTTCAGTCATTCGTTCGTAAATTTATTCGGTCCGTCGCTCGTTCAGAAACTCATTCGTTCAGTCTGTCAGTCGATCGTTCAGTCATTCGTTTGTTAATTTGTTCGGTCCGTCGCTCGTCCAGAAACTCATTCGTTCAGTCGGTCGATCGCTCGTTCAGTCATTCATTCGTTTGGTCAGTCAATCGGTCGTTCAGTTATTCATTCGTTCAGTCGATCAGTCGGTCATTCATTCATTCATTTAGTCGATGTGTAGGTCGTACAGTCATTCATTCGTTCGGTCAGTCAGTCGGACGTTCATCCATTCGTTCGTTCGTGCATTAATTCGGTCGATCGCTCGTTCAGTCGTTCATCGTTCAGTCGGTTCGTCCGTCGGTCAGTCAGTCAGTCAGTCAGTCAGTCAGTCGGTCATTCAGTTAGTCTTTTGTTCAGTCGGTCATTTTAGTCATTCGTTCGTTCAGTCGGTTGTTCATTCGGCCATTCGTTCAGTCGGTAGGTCGGTCGTTCACTCGTTCATTCGTTCAATCGGTCAGTCGGTTGTTCAGTTATGCATTCGTTGAGTCTGTGGGCGCTCGGTGAGGCCCAGATGCAGGGCGTGCCATTGGTGGGGTACGTGGGGCGCGGATGCTGGTCGTGACCACGATGGGCGTTCGTGAAAGGGGACTGTGGGGTGTAGGTGGGCGGTAGCGAGAAACAAATACAGGGTAGGATATGTAGGGATACATTATGGGACGTGGATGCAGGGTATGCCATGAGTATGGGGTGGCAGGTGAAGCGTACAACGTGGTTGTGGCTATACAAGACGTATACACGGTGCCATGACATGGATGGGAGTAAGGCGGTCGCGGCTGCATGGGTGGGGCAGAGGAAGCGCAGATGAAGGGCGTGACGTGGGGGGTGGGCGTACTGGGGGGAAAACGGGACGGATGTATGGAGTGACATGAGTGGGCGTATTGGGGCAGGGAGGACGGAGGATGGGCGTGACGTGGATGGGCCAACTGGGGCCGAGGGGGCATGGATGCAGGGCACGACGTGGGGGTGGGGGCGTATTTTGGGCAGAGAGGTCATGAATGCAGGGCGAGCGCGACACGAGTGGGCGTATTGGGGCAGAGGGCGCGCGGATGTAGGGCATGACATGGGTGGGCTTATTGGGGCAGATGGGGCATGGATAACGGGCGGGCGTGACACCGATGGGTGTATTGAGGCTGAGGGGGTGCGGATGAGGGGCGTGACATAGTGGGCGTATTGGGTGGGTGGAGAGTGTGGATGAAGGGCATGATGTGAGCGTGGATGAAGGGCATGATGTGAGCGTGGATGAAGGGCATGATGTGAGCGTGGATGAAGGGCATGATGTGGGCTGGTATATTGGAACTGAGGAAGGGCATGACATGGTGGGCGTATTTTGCAGAGGGGCTGCGGATGTAGGGCGTGACATGGTTGACGTATTGGGGCTGAGGATGAAGGGCGTGACATGGTTGACGTATTGGGGCAGAGGGGGTGTGGATGAAGGGCGTGACATGGTTGACGTATTGGGGCAGAGGGGGGGTGCGGATGTAGGGCGTGACATGGTTGACGTATTGGGGCAGAGGGGGTGCGGATGAAGGGCGTGACATGATTGACGTATTGGGCAGAGTGGGATGTGGATGTAGGGCGTGACATGGTTGATGTATTGGGGCAGAGGGGCTGCGGATGAAGGGCATGAAGGTGTGTGTGTTTGGCCATAGGGGGTGCGGATGAAGGGCGTGACGTGGGTGGGCGAACTAGATGGGGGTGGCGTGGAGCAGACACAGCATGAGCAATAAATGGCAGAATGGGCTTGGGGGGAGGGGCGTTGATGCGCATGGGGGGACGTAATTGGGGGACAAGAGATGACGTCAGCAGGGTTTGACATGAATGAGCAAACGGCGGGAGAGGGGGGAGGGGAAAGGGGCAGACGCAGAGCGTGACATGGTGGGTGGATTGGGGAGGAGGGAGCACATATATAGTGCATGACATGGAGGGGCAAACTGTGGGAAGGGTTGGAAAAGACGGACGCAGGTGTGACATGGATAGGCATACATGGAAGGGGGTGGGGGAGGAGAATATGAAAGGTATGACGTGCGGGAGTACGGGAGGCGTAGTTGCAGTGTATGCCCTAGGTATACACAGTGTGACATGAGTTTTTTTTTTGTGTGTGTGTGTGTGTTTACCATGCTGTGAATTCCGCAGCTGAAAACCGTGTGTGTGCGTACGTACGTATGTACGTGCGTGCTGTGTTTCTCTCTCTCTCTCTCTCTCCCTCCCTCTCTCTCCGTCTCTCTCTCTCTCTCCGTCTCTCTCTCTCTCTCTCTCACTCTGTCTTTCTCTCTGTGTGTGTGTGTGTGCGCGCGCGCGCGCGCGCGCGCGTTGAAATGAAAACTTCGAAAGCTCTGATTAAACCTACCGGCTGACTTGACGGACAACGAACATTTCGCACGCCAAATTCGAGAGTTTGTTCGTTTATTATGGTTTAAAATTACCGGCATCGCATTCAAGAAAAAAGTTTGCTATAAGATCTTTTATCCATTCCTCAAAAGAAGTAAATCATTTGATACAGAATCACAGCAAATACCCATACAAAAACGCACCTACATACGCGCGAGAGCGCACATACTGTCCCTCACCCTCATTCTTTCACAAACGCACATAAAAACACATAGAAATCATACATGTGTCATTGATTTCCTAGATGTATACTTGTTCTTATTGTCTGACCTTTCAATAGAGCCAAGTAGTTCTTGCTCTCGATCCCACATTTCATGTAGGCTGACACAAATCGTTGGATTTATGCTCTGCGTCAGTTCAGTTACGTGACAACGTTTCGAACATCTGTCAACAACAAATACAATCGAAATCGTTGACACTGAAACTCGTGAATATCCGAAGACGAGAGAGAGAGAGAGAGAGAGAGAGAGAGAGAGAGAGAGAGAGAGAGAGAGAGAGAGAGAGAGAGAGAGAAACAGACAGAGAGACAGAGACCAGAATAAAATATAACATGATGAAAAAGTATTTCCAACACATAATAAAAAGTCATTTTTTATGCTTATCTCACGTATTGTTTTACTTTTTTTTATTATTCCGATCATGTTTTCTTTTTATTTCATATGATTACGGGCCTTTTTCTAGTTTATTTCATTTAAAGTATATTTTTTGTAATCATTTATAACTGATATCTCCTGATCAGAAATTTTTATTCAGATTACATCGATATACGCGTATGCACACACACACACGCACGCACACACACGCACACGCACGCACACACGCGCGCGCGCGTACACACATACACACACACACACATACACACACATGCGCGCGCGCGTGCGTGCCCCCGCAAGGGGGGGGGGGGGGGGGGGCGGAGAGAGAGAGAGAGGGCATTCTCCCTTTATTTATCTATAAATTTATCTTTTTTGTACTCATTAAGTAAGTAAACGGTTGATTATTTTATTACCGTATTTCTCCATTTATCTATTTCTCTGTCTGTTTATTTACCTATTTGCTTATTTGTGTATTTTTACCTCTGAGCAATGTTTTGCACAGTATTACCTGTGGAAAGTTTCAAGGCTGTTGCTTTTGCATCTACAGTTCAAATGTTTCAATTAAGATTAATAGCATACAGAGTTGGAACAACAGATTTGTTTTTTTTTTCTTCCCTCCACCCCCACCCCCCAAACCCAACCCTCGCCCATCCCCTGAAATGTTTGTCGATGAGTTTGTTTTACAATTGTTTCTGTTCTTTTCATTCTTTGGTACACTATTTGTGACCTTTCTTTTTCTTTCTTCATTCCTTCCTTTTTTCATACGTTCGTTTGATTGTTCGTCCGTTCGTTGTTATCTGTGTTTTTTTTTTCATGCGTTTGTCGGTCGGTCGGTCGGTCGATTGATCGCTCGTTCACTCATTCACTCGTTCAGTCGGTCAGTTGGTCGATCAGTCATTCGTTCGTAAATTTGTTCAGTCGGTCACTCGTTCAGAAATGCATTCGTTCAGGCGGTCTTTCAGTCATTGGTTCGTAAACTTATTCGGTCCGTCGCTCGTTCAGAAACTCATTCGTTCAGTCTGTCAGTCGATCGTTAGTCATTCGTTCGTTAATTTGTTCGGTCCGTCGCTCGTCCAGAAACTCATTCGTTCAGTCGGTCGATCGCTCGTTCAGTCATTCATTCGTTCGGTCAGTCAATCGGTCGTTCAGTTATTCATTTGTGCAGTCGATCAGTCGTCGGTCATTCATTATTCATTTTTTACTTGGTTCGTTTCATCCGGCCGTGCATTGCCCGCGAACACTCTTCCGGGCACAAGCTCGGTTGTTAAGTTTATGCCCACTCGTTGAGTATAGTTGCGGACGTTTGGTAGTTACTCGCCTAATGACCTGCACGGGCAGTGGCCTTCGGTTTTTCTGGCTGGGTAGTGTGTTTTGTTGCGCGGTCCTTTTTATGTGGGTCGTGACTACGGGAAAATGGTGGGGGTGCCGTGTGGTCGGTCTTTTTCTTTATTGGGGGTTCCCTCTGGGCCTTTTTCCTTTTTGGTGCGAGAAACAAATACAGGGTTAGGAGATGTAGCGGATCACCATATGGGACTTGTGGCTGCAGGGTCCTCTATGCATGTCAGTATAGGTTGGCAGAGGTGAGAGTACAAATGTGGTTTTTGTGTGCTATAATACTTAGGGACGTATACCACGGTACATGGAATTTTTGCGTTTATGTGGCCAGCTATACGGACACCCGCCCTTCCCCCCCCCCCCCCCCCCCCCCCGGTACGCACTTTGGACCTGCCCAGTCGGGTGGCGGATAAGGCACACGCAGCCAGCTGAAGGGCGCCCGGCACGTGCGCGGCCCGGTTGGGCAGCACGGGGGGCGGACACACCCGGGAGGATGTATGGTACCCAGTGAATCGGTGGGCGTATTGGGGACAGGCACCGGACGGAGCGAGGGGCCGACACACTGGGGCCGACCGGTTGCCCGGCCTATGGTTTTCCTGCACTTCGCGCTCGAATTTAGATCCTGTGTGTTCGTGGGCATGTACTTATGTTTGGGCAGATTTTGCAGGCACTGAATTTTTTGCAGGCTTTGCACTGATTTTTTGTCGAGACACGTATCGTGCCCGGCGTTATTTGGTTGGCCCCCAGAGGGTTTTCGCGTGGCCCGATTGTAGTGCCCCCAGCACATTTTGGTTGTGGGTTTCTTATTGCGTGGTTTTTAAGAGAGTGCATGGATCAACGTAGGTCGGGGCGTTGACCCGTTATGGGTGTGATTGACGGCTGCATTGGGTTTTTTTTTTGGTGCTGGATGAGGGCCCGTGAAATGGGGGCCGTAGTGGGTGGGAGGGTGGATGAAGGGATTATGGGTTGTTTGGCTTTGGTTATTTGGAAACTCCGAGGAAAGGTTGCTAAATCAGAAATGGTGGGTGTTTATGTCTATTGTTGAACGAGGCTGGATGCGCGATGTACGTTTGGAGTGGAATGGTATTGACCTGTATTGGAGGCGTTATGAGGCGTTCCCCCTTCGTGGTGTGTTGATGTAGTGGCCGCTGACTGGGTCTTGCACCTGTATTGGGTGCTAGAGGGGGTGGGGTACCCCTCGCCCTACGGACGACTTTTTTCCCCCGTGACATGTTGGGATTCCGTACTTGTGGGATTTACAGTCAACTTGCGGGTTGTGTTGGAGTATCCCGCGTGCCTTTTATCGTGTATTCATGGGTGACGTTACTGGGTGAACGAGGCGGGTCGATCCGAGGTAGGGTTTCTCGTGTTGATCCCCAGGGTTGATAGTATGTTGTCAGAGCATTGTGTTCCTGGCGGTACATGAAGTGCGGCGTGACATCGTGAGTATGGGGCAGAGGGGCTTCCCCGGGCGGCCTTTTTTTGAACCCGGCTTTCTTCTATGTGATGTGGGCAGTTTTTACCTTTATGTGGGTAAATTCCGCACCGGGGGCGCAGATGAAGGACCATGAAAACGGTGTTGTGCCGTGTTGTTTGCGCAATATTTGGCGGGAGCCTCTTCGGTATGATTTAGGGCACGCTGACTGTGTTGGTTTTGGGACCCGTCTTTAACGTATGTATGTGGGGGCCCGGTTGCGTGGTTAGTTTCGATACACGAACCTTTTTGTTAGAATACCTAATGCAGATATGGGTTGGGGGTATGGGGCATTGTTATTGCGATTGCGTGGCCGGATCGTAATTGGGGGAACAGGGCGGATGTTGTTAAGTCGCGGGTTTGACATTTTTTGAATGAGCAAACTCGG
>JADBJO010014453.1:36043-47635 GCA_016801955.1 Conus betulinus | reverse complement strand
GCTTCTATCTCAATTGCTTGTCCTTTAGGCCTACCAGAGTAGTGGCTATGTTATTCCACCTTTTTCACGCCTACCAGTAGTGGCTATTGTTATTCACCCATTTTTCACGCCTACCAGTAGTGGCTATGTTATTCACCATAATCACGCCTACCAGTAGTGGCTATGTTTTCACCATAATCACGCCTACCAGTAGTGGCTATGTTTTTCACCATAATCACGCCTACCAGTAGTGGCTATGTTTTTCACCATAATCACGCCTACCAGTAGTGGCTATGTTTTTCACCATAATCACGCCTACCAGTAGTGGCTATGTTTTTCACCATAATCACGCCTACCAGTAGTGCTATGTTTTTCACCATAATACCAGTAGTAGGCTATGTTATTCACACCATAATCACGCCTACCAGTAGTGGCTATGTTATTCACCATAATCACGCCTACCAGTAGTGGCTATGTTATTCACCATAATCACGCCTACCAGTAGTGGGCTATGTTATTCACCATAATCACGCCTACCAGTAGTGGCTATGTTATTCACCATAATCACGCCTACCAGTAGTGGCTATGTTATTCACCATTTTCACGCCCTACCATAGTGCTATGTTTATTCACCATGAATCACGCCTACCAGTAGTGGCTATGTTATTCACCATGATCACGCCTACCAGTAGTGGCTATGTTATTCACCATGATCACGCCTACCAGTAGTGGCTATGTTATTCCACCATGATCACGCCTACCAGTAGTGGGCTATGTTATTCACCATGATCACGCCTACCATAGTGGCTATGTTATTTCACCATGATCACGCCTACCAGTAGTGGCTATGTTATTCACCATGATCACGCCTACCAGTAGTGGCTATGTTATTCACCATGATCACGCCTACCAGTAGTGGCTATGTTATTCACCATGATCACGCCTACCAGTAGTGGCTATGTTATTCACCATGATCACGCCACCAGTAGTGGCTATGTTATTCACCATGATCACGCCTACCAGTAGTGGCTATGTTATTCACCATGATCACGCCCTACCAGTAGTGGCTATGTTATTCACCATGATCACGCCTACCAGAGTAGTGGCTATGTTATTCACCATGATCACGCCTACCAGCAGTGGCTATGTTATTCACCATAATCACGCCTACCAGCAGTGGCTATGTTTATCACCATAATCACGCCTACCAGCAGTGGCTATGTTATTCACCATAATCACGCCTACAGCAGTGGCTATGATTTTCACACCATAATCACGCCTACCAGAGGAGTGCTTAGGTTATTCACCATAATCACGCCTACCAGCAGTGGCTATGTTATTCCACTATAATCACGCCTCCCAGTAGTGGCTATGTTATTCACCATATATCACGCCTACCAGAGTAGTGGCTATGTTATTCACCATAATCACGCCTACCAGTAGTGGCTATGTTATTCACCATAATCACGCCTACCAGTAGTGGCTATGTTATTCACCATTTCACGCCTACCAGTAGTGGCTTTGTTATTTCACCATTTTCACGCCTACCAGTAGTGGCTTTTGTTATTCCCATTTTCACGCCTACCCAGTAGTGGCTATGTTAGTTCACATAATCCGCCTACCAGTATTGGGGGCTACCCCCAATCAACCTGGTTGACATTTTCTATGAAATTATCTCACCCTCAAGCAGCCATTAAGTCCCATAACATCATCAGCAGGGCATGATCATCCGCCTCTCTCCTCTCTCTCCGTCTCTCTCAGTAGTCTCTCTCTCTCTCCTCACGCCTCTCTATCTTATTCTCCATCTCTCTCGCGTTTTGCAGAGTGTTGCTTGTCCACTCGTTGTATACCGTTACGATTTTTTTTGTTTTTACTTCGTTTGTTGTTACCAGGGTACTATGCTAAGGAAAAAAGCCTACCAGAGTGCCATTATTGCTGCTTATTCCTTTACCGATTTGTACATGGAATTCACATAATCACATATGGTACACCAGCAACTAACTGTTGACATTCGCCTCTGATCTTCCCTCACGACTCATTCCCTCTGAACTCCGCATCATGATCTCTCCTCTCCTCCTCTCCTCTCTCGATCCAGCTCTCTCTCTCTCCTCTCTCGCTCTCTTCTCCTCTCCTGGTGTGTATATGTGCGTGTGAGTGTCAGTGAGTAGATTGTTGGTGCGTGCGTGCGTGCGTGCGTGTTGGTTGTGCGTGTCCGTGTGTGTGTTGTGTGCGTGGCTGGGAAAAGCAGCAATTTTATGTTATGTCCTTAGTGTGTATTCTAGTCCTCCTCTTCCATCAGGGACAAACGCTCCTATCTGCCCCTCCCTCTCCCCCAACCTTCTCCCCCCTCTCTCCTTCGCCCCTCGACCTCTCCTGGTTGTAGAGACGGATTAATTGTTAGGACACGGGTTATGATGGTGCGTGGGGGGGGGATGCGTGGTGTGCTGGCCGTGGGTGGTGTTGGGGTCATTGCCGGGGGGTGGGTTTGAGGGGGGGGGGGTTTGAGTGTGTAGCGTCCGCCTCTTCCATCATGGCATACCGCCCCTCCCTCTCCCCCACCTCCCCCCCCCCTTTGCTGCCCGAGACGCTTAAGTGTAGACAAGGGAATGATGTTGGGGTTGGGGTGGGGCGTGGGTGTTGTGCTCTGGGGTCGTAGAGGGTATGAAAGGTGTTGGTATAGTACATGGGTGGTGGTTGGAAAGTAGTGGGAAAGACCAGCTGCAAAATGTGACCGATATGGTTTCACATACGACGTTTCCTTTTCCTTTGTTTTTTTTTTCTTTTTCCTCTCCTCCCCCCCCCCCCCCCCCCCCCCCCCTTTTTTTTTTCTTTTCACTCATTTCTTTTCTTCCTTTTTTTTTCTGTTTTTTTTTTCGTTTCTTTTCTTTCTCTGTCTTCTTTTTTTCTTTTTTTTCCCCTTTCTATTTTTTTTTCTCCTTCCTTTTCTTTTTGCAACTTCGGCTTCCTTTTTCTTTTTGTAACTCGGTACGTATAACGCGCGTCAGTTCTTGTTGGTTCACGTCCCATCGCAAAAAAGTCCCATATAATGTGACGTTGATGTGGATTAATAACCATTGAGCGTTTACACCATCGCCGGTCATCCGGCGAATGCCAGGGACAGATTGGACATGTCAGTTACCGCGTGCGTTCTGCTGACCACACCAAGACTGACTGACCAGCAAAACTGACGTCATGAGAGTCGGATTTCTTTTTGTGTGCGTGCGTGCGTGCGTGTGTTTTGTGTGTGTGTGTGTGTGTTGTGTGGTGTTTGTGTGTGTGTGTGTTTGTGTGTGTGTGTGTGTTTGCATGTGTGTGTGTATGTATGTATGAGAGAGCGAGAGAGTGAGTGTTGTGTGTGAGAGAGAGAGAGACGAGATGTAGAGAGAAGCGAGAGTGTGTGTGTGTGTGGGTGTGTGTGTGTGTGTGGTGTGTGTGTGTGTTGTGGTGTGTGTTTATATATCTGTGTATGTGTCTATGTGTGTGTGTCCCTTTATATAGGTTGTGAGTCCGCGTATGCGTCGGTGTCTGTCTGTCTGCTTTCTGTCTATCTGCCCCTCGGTCGTCTCCCTCTCGCGCTGTCCCTGTCTTTCTGTCTGTTTCTGTATGTCTGTTTGTCTGTCTGTCTCGCTCCTCGTCTCCTCTCTCCTCTCATTCTCTCTCCTCTCTCTCTCTCTCTCTCTGTATGTGTCAGTGTGTGTCGTGTGTATGGCTGTACCAGCTGGTGTCACCGATGGGAAGAGGGAGTGCCGCCGATTAATTGAACTGATAGCGAAACGAGCGCGCCGGAGGCAGTGCGTTGATGACGGTAGAGCTCGTTGCTGTTGTCGTTGTGGTGCACAGGGGGCGGGGGGGGGGGGGGGGGGGGATGGTTGGTGGTAGGGGAGGAGGACGGAAAGGAAGTGGCGGTGGGGGTAGGAGTGTGCGCATGATCGTCCAGGTTGATAAAGTTTGTGTGACAGTAACACACACACACACACACACACATACACACACACATCTAACACACACACACACAATACACCACACCACACTTCACACCACACAACACCACACCACCACCACACCATACCCACACACACACACACCACACCACACGCACGCACACACACGCACACCCACACACACACACACACACACACACACAACACACAACACACACACACACACACACATCTAACAGAATCACACACACACACTACACCATACCACACCACACCACACCACATCACACACACACACACATACACACTACCTTACACTACATTGCACACACACACACACCACACACACAACACACACACACACACACACACACACACACACACACACACACACACACACACAACAACACACAACACAACACACACACAACAAGAGAGAGAGGGGGGGGGGGGGGGGAGGGTCGTGGCGACAGAAGGTGCATGGCACAGGAAGCTGGTTATGGTGAGATGGAGATCAGCTGTAATTGTACCACAGGTGTGTTTGTGTGTGTGTGTGTGTGTGTGTGTGTGTGTGTGTGTGTGTGTGTGTGTGTGTGTGTGTGTGTGTGTGTGTGGTGTGAGCGCGCGCGCGCGAGCGTGCGTGCGTGCGTGTGTGTGTGTTTGTGTGTGTGTGTGTGTGTGTGTTGCGCGTGCGTATGTGTGGGGTGTGGTGTGTGTGTGTGTGTGTGTGTGTGTGGTGTGTGAGAGAGAGAGAGAGATGAGAGAGAGAGAGAGAGAGCGAGAGAGAGAGCGAGAGGAGATGTGAGCTTGCGAACACGAACGCTTGCCCTCGTGCATCATATATAACAACTGTTGTGTGTGTGTTCTTTGTGCCTGATTGTATTAGTGTGTGTATGTATGGTGTGTCCGTGCGTGCGTGAGTGCGTGCGTTTGTGTGTGTGTGTGTGTGTGTATGTGTGTGTGTGTGTGTGTGTGTGTGTGTGTGTGTGTGTGTGTGTTGTATGTGCGTGCGTGTGTCCATGTATGTGTGTGAGTGCGCGCGCCGCGCTCGTGTGTTGTATGCGCGTGCGTTTTGTGTGGCGTGCGTGCGTGCGTGCGTGCGTGTGTGTGTGTGTGTGTGTGTGTGTGTGTGGTGTGTGTGTGTGTGTGTGTGTGTGTGTGTCCACGCAGGCGTGCCTTTGAATGCGTGTGTGCCTCTGTGTGTGTGCCTGTAGTATGTGTGGGGTGTGCGTGCGTGTGTGTGTGTGTGTATTTATGTGTGTGGTGTGTGTGCGCATGTGGCATGTATGTTTGTGTGTGTGTGGGTATGTGTGTGTGTGTGTGTGCTTGCGTGCGTGGCGTGCGTGTGTGTGTGTGTGTGTGTGTGTGTGTGTGTGTGTGTGTGTGTGTGTGTGTGTGTGTGTGTGTGTCCCCGCGCGCGCACAAACACATTTTTGCTGCGTACGGCTATGAAATATATACATGTATGTGTACTTGTCAGTTCAAACTTATTTAAAAGGTGCCAGCACATTCACCCACCCCCTTTACCCCTAGCCAAGACCCCCCCACCAAAAAAAAAATGAAACAAAAAATAAAAGAAATGAATAAATAAAGAAATGAATGAAATGAGAAAAAGAGAATGAAAATGACAGGAACAAAATCATAAAGTCACATGGTTGAACTATATACAACAACAACAACAACAACAACAACAACGACAACAACACACACACACACACACACACACACACACACACACACACACACACACACACACACACACACACACACACACACGCACGAACGCACGCACGCACGCACCCACACACAGAGCCATAGAGAGAGAGGTTCTTATATTGCATGTCTTTAGACATAAGCA
This sequence comes from Conus betulinus, assembly GCA_016801955.1. Taxonomy (NCBI): domain Eukaryota; kingdom Metazoa; phylum Mollusca; class Gastropoda; order Neogastropoda; family Conidae; genus Conus; species Conus betulinus. The sequence goes on along the minus strand of JADBJO010014453.1, from coordinate 41,857 downwards.
CTTTTTACTTGCAGATTCCTTGAAGGTCTTGTTCACCTGTTTGTGATTTTTTTTTTTTTTAATAGCTAAATATTTTCCTTCAAGATTTAATCGAATTCAGAAACCGGTTTAAACTATTTATTTATTTATTTATTTATTCATTTATTTGTTTATTTATTTTGTTTGTTTATTTATTTATTTATTTATTTATGCTTTTGTGGTGTTTTTTTTTTATGTTTCTTGTTATTCATTTATTTATTTATTCATCTGTTTGATTGTTTGTGTGTTGTTTGTGTACTGTTGCTTATTTACGTGTGTTTTTTTTTTAACCTTTTTTTTTTTTTTCATGAACTCTTTATAGGACAGATAATTTGAAGCATTGATCTTTGACATGGTAACAGCAGGATATCGTTTCCCCCCCCCCCCACCCACCCAGCCACCCACCCCCCCCCACCCCCCACCCAGCCACACACCCCACCCCACCCCATACCTGCGATCAGTTAAGCTATAAACAAGGAGGAATACAAATATGTATATAATATATTATTGGCTAAGCACACACTGTACGCAGTGATTGATACAACATACATGTCAGTTATATGACATGTGCTCTGCAACCCCCCGACCCCCAGCTGTAAACATCGTTTGTTTACTTCCCGTGCGGCTCCCATCATTCATTCCGGTGGCTGATGGCTGAATGTTTTTCCTGCATGTTGGTTCCAGTTCTGTAGCTAGGTGCTGGGAAACAGTGGCTGCGCACTGGTGCAGGTCAGGTCAAATGGAAGGAGCACGACCACCCGGCAGATCCCTTTGTGTTGGGGTGTGGTGTGGTGTGGTGTGGTGTGTTGCGTTGTGTTGTGCTGTGTTGTGTTGCGTTGCGTTGCGTTGCGTTGCGTTGCGTTGCACTGTATTGTGTTGTGTTGCATTGCCGTGTGTTGTGTTGTGTTGCATCGCATTGCACTGTATTGTGTTATGTTGCATTGCAGTGTGTTGTGTTGTGTTGCATCGCATTGCACTGTATTGTGTTATGTTGCGTTGTGTTGCGTTGCTTTGTGTTGCGTTGCATTGCATTGCACTGTATTGTGTTCTGTTGCGTTGTGTTGTATTTCACTGCATTGTGTTGGGTTGGGTTGCACTGCACTGTGTTGTGTTGCGTTGTGTTGTGTTGCGTTGCATTGTATTCTGTTGAGTTGTTTGCATTGCACTGTATTGTGTTGCATTGCACTGTATTGTGTTGCAATGCATTGCATGTATTGCGCTGTATTGCATTGCGCTGTTTTGTGTTGTGTGTTGTGTTGCATTGCACTGTATTGTGTTGTGTTGTGTTGCATTGTATTCTGTTTGGGTTTGCATTGCACTGTGTTGTGTTGTATTGCATTGCATTGCACTGTATTGTATTTCATAGTATTATCTTGTGTTGTACTGTACGGTATCGTATTGCATTGCACTATGAAAGATACGTGCTTACAATTTACTTAAAGCTGCATTTTACCTGATTTGCTTTTTTGCTTCAATGCTTCTTTACAGTTTTTCTGTTCTTGTTGATTTATTTCGTATAATAGATTTATAATGAGCCAGCCATACCGAAATGCTGCAGAGTAAAAAAACAAAAAGAAAAAGAACAATTTGCTGCGTGACTAGTCACAACTCTTGCAGCTGCATGTACATCATTTGTCTGCATGGTGGAGTCATCAGAGGAATGTTATTGCCGTGTATATGGGAGGATAAACTTGGCCAGTCAAGATTCGTATCGATGAATCATTAGGAGCAAAATAGAGGGGATGGAGGAAAGCAAAGGGAAGGGGGTGGGGGGTGGGGGTATGGCTGGGTGGGGGGGGGGGGGTCATACACGGACACACAATACATCGCACATTACAGGCGAACACACCCGCGAGGATTAATGCTACGCACGGACAAGCACACACGCAAGCATCCATCCATCCATCCATCCGTCCGTCCGTCCGTCCGTCCGTCGTCCATCCATCCATCCGTCCGTCCGTCTGCCCATCGGTCCGTGCTCACATCCGTCTGTTTCTCTGTCTGTGTCTTTGTCTATCTGTCTGTCTATTCATGTATCGATCCATCTATCAGTCTTCGCCACGTCCTATCCATGTCTCATCTATTTCTCTCTCTCTCTCTCTCCTCTCTCTCTCTCTCTCTCTCTCTCTCTCCTCGCTCTCTCTCTCTCTCCTCCTTTTTATCTATCTGTCTGTCTATCATCTATCTATCTATCTCTTTATCTATCTATCTATCTATCTGTCTGTCTGTCTGTCTGTCTATCTATCTATCTATCTATCTATCTATCTATCTGTCTGTCTGTCTGTCTGTCTGTCTATCTATATATCTATCCATCCATCCATCCATCCATCCATCCGTCCGTCCATCTATCTATCTATATCTATCTGTATGTATGTTTGTCATCCAGCTATCTATCTGTCTTTCTGTCTATCTTTCTATCTGTCACTATCTATCTCTTTGTCTATCAATCTATCTGTTTATCCCTCTGTCTGTCTGTCTGTCTTCCTCTCTGTTCATTAATGAATACATACCCCCCCCCCCCCCATTCCCCGTCCGTCTATCCGTTCGCCTCTCCCAGCCTATCTATGTATCTACCTTCGTCTTCATCCTCCTCCCTCAACCCCCTCCCTCCCCCCCCCCCCCCCCCCTTTCTTATTTTCATCTTCCATTTTCCTCCACCAAAGCCTCCTCTTCCTCCTCCTTCTTCTCCTCCTCCTCCTCCTCCTCCTCCTCCTCCTCCTCCTCCTTCTCCTCCTCCTCCTCCTCCTCCTCCTTCTCCTCCTCCTCCCTCCTTCTCCTCCTCCTTCTCCTCCTCCTCCTCCTTCGTTGTCCTCCTCCTCCTCCTCGTCCTCCTTTTCTTCTCGGCCTCACCCTTGTTGATCTTCGTCTGCCTTGTCATGCTCGGGTTTCGTTGGTAAACACCTTGGACAATGTTTTACAGTGCCGACAATGTTTACATGCCGACAATGTTTACTTGCCGACAATGTTTACATGCCGCCCAACATAGCGCCGACAAACAGGCACTGCTTCCCCACTACAGTGAGCCATTATCCCGTGAGAGAGAGAGAGAGAGAGAGAGAGAGAGAGATAGAGAGAGAGAGAGAGAGAGAGAGAGAGAGACTGAGAGAGACAGACAGAGAGACTGAGAGACAGAGAGAGGAGGACTGAGAGAGAAAAAGACAGAGACAAAGGCAGAAGACAAAGAGACAGACACAGACAGAGAGACAGAGGCAGACACAAAGAGAAAGGGGGGGGGGGGGGAGAGACAGACAGACAAAGACACAGACAGTGAGGAAGAGGGAGGGGGGAGAGAGACACACACACACAGAGACAGAGCACACAGAGAGAGTGGACACACACACACACACACACACACACACACACACACACACACACACACACACACACACACACACAATAACACAGACTGTGAGAGACAGAGATAGAGAGAGGAGGACTGAGAGAGAGAGAAAGACAGACAGAGAGACAAAGGCGCAGAGAGACAGACAGACAGAGAGACAGAGGCAGACAGAGAGGAAAGGGGTGGGGTGGGGAGAGACAGACAGAGACACAGAGAGAGGGGAAGAGGGGATGGAGAGAGAGAGAGAGAGAGAGAGAGAGGGGGGGGGGGGCAGAGAGAGAAACAGAGAGAGAGAGACACAGAGACAGGACACAGAGAGAGAGTGGAACACACACACACACACACACACACACACACCACACACACACACAAAACACACACACACACACACACACACATACGGAGAGAGAGAGAGAGAGAGAGAGAGAGAGAAGAGAGAGAGAGAGAGAGAGAGAGAGAGAGAGAGAGAGAGAGAGATGATGAGATGAGATGAGATGAGAACCTATACTGGTCCTGTTGCCTCGGCTCTCTCCGTGTGTACACGTGCGTCACGTGGTGTTGTCAGGAATTCTGTCGGACATTCTTCGACATTCGACGTCAATGCACATGGCAGGCCATATTTCCGTATGTGACAGTGATTCCGTGTGCCTGCCTGTCTGCCTGTCTGTCTGTCTGTCTGTGTCCGTTCCTCTGTGCTCTCTCTCCTCTCTCTCGCTCTCGCTCTCTGTCTCTCTGTCTCCTCCCCCCCCCCTCCCTCTCTCTCTGTCTTCTTTAACTGTTTTCTCACCTCTTCCCCACTTCTCTCTTTCTCCTTCTCTTTCTGCTCCGGTGTTGTTGTTTTCATTCATCCTTCTGCTTCCTCTCCTTCCTTCCCGCTGTTTTCCTCCTCTTCAGTTCTTCTCCTTAACCTCCTCCTCCTTCAACTTCTCCTCCTCCCTTCCTCCTATTCTCGGCTATACGCCAAGCTCTAAGCGCTTTACAATCAACACTCGTTTACACAACGGGCTGCCTACCTGGGTAGTGCCGACTGAAGAGCTGCCAGCTGGCGCTTCATTCAGTCGTTTCCCGTGTCATCCAGTCAGTATCGTTCAATATCGATCACTCATTTTCCTTACTTCCTTCATTCTTTCCATTTCTCACTCAGGGTGCATGCTATGTGTAACGTGTCATCCATACCAACGGCCAAACTGGCCTACTCTTCCGAATGTTGGTGATGGGATTTTACGTGTGTGCAAGATGTTATGCGTGCGTTCACACACGGAACCTCGGTTTATAGTCATTCGAAGGACTGTATGGGAAATGGAGTCAGAACCAATGTTAACTCCGAGGGAAAAATCCCCCTGTACCGAAACGCCCCGGCGGAGGTCTGTTTGTTCTTCTTAAAGTTGCCGTTCTATATCATGTCATCACTTTCTCTCCCCTCCTCCTCCCCTCACCCGCCCCCCTTCCTCACTCTTCTTCTAACTGCTCCCTCCCTCCCTCCTCCTCTTCTTCTAATTGCTCCCTCCCTCTTCCTCACTCTTCTTCTAATTGCTCTAATTGCTCCCTCCCTCCTCTCCTCTTCTTCTTCTTTCTAACTGCTCCCTCCCTCCTCCCTCCTCTTCTTCTAACTGCTCCCTCCCTCCTCCTCCTCTTCTTCTAATTGCTCCCTCCCCTCTCCTCCTCTTCTTCTAATTGCTCCCTCCCTCTTCCTCACTCTTCTTCTAATTGCTCCCTCCCTCTCCTCCTCTCTTCTCTAACTTCTAATTGCTCCCTTCTAAACTGCTCCCCTCCTTCTTGCTCTCACTCTTCCTCTTCTTCTTCTAATTGCTCCCTCCCTCTTCTCACTCTTCTTCTAACTGCTCCCTCCCTCCTCTTCCCTCTTCTTCTAATTGCTTCTAACTTGCTCCTCCCTCCTCCTCCCTCTTCTTCTAATTGCTCCTCTTCCTCTTCTTCTAATTGCTCCCCTCCCTCTTCCTCTCTCTTCTTCTAATTGCTCCCTCCTCTCCTCACTCTTCTTCTAATTGCTCCCTCCTTCTTTCTTCTTCTAATTGCTCCCTCCCCCTCTCACTCTCTCTTCTCTTCGCTCCCTCCTCTCCTCTCCTCTTCTTCTAACTGCTCCTCCCTCTCTCCTCTTCTTCTTTCTCCTCCTCCCTCTCTTCCCTCCTCTTCTCCTCCTCCTCTCTTCTCCTCCTCCCTCTTCTTCTCTTTGCTCCTCCTTCTCTTCCTCATTTTCTCCTCCTCTTTCTCTTTCCCTCCCTCTCTCCCTCTTCCGTCCTCCTCCTTCTTCTCCTCCTCCTCCTCTTCCTTCTTCTCCTCTCCTCTTCTTCTTCTCCTCCTCCTCATCCTCTTTCTCTTCCTCCTCTTCTCCTCTTTCTCTCTTTCCATTTCCCTCCTCTTTCTCTTCTTCTCCTCCCTCCTCCTCTTCTTCTTTCTTCTCCTCTTCTCTCTCTTCCTCTCTCTCCTCTTCTTCTTTC
>JADBJO010014453.1:26043-31043 GCA_016801955.1 Conus betulinus | reverse complement strand
ATCTGTTAAAAAATACTGTTAAATACGGTTATGCTTCATTTTTAAACAGTATTTATATATATATATATATATATATATATATATATATATATATATATATATATATATATATATATATGCATGCATGTGATATATCTATATGCATATGCAATAAAAATTTAACCTTTTCCATCTTAAAAGAAGAGAACGTGCGACGCATGTTAAAAAGGAGGAGACACACAAGGAAAAGGGCGGGGAGGTGAGAGAAAAACAAAACCTCAGAAAGAGAATTAAATGCTTTTGTTTAACGAAAACTTACATACTGAATACGAAAGGCTCTTACAATACAGCCTCACCGAGAATGAATGGATTTCGTCAATAAATCAGTATCGTGTTGAGAACACACGGTTTTTAAACAAGAACAAAGTCTAATAAGAATGGAGGCCTTTTGATTTTCGGGCAGAATTTTGGGATAATTCTTACTTCTCTGTGTGAATAGTCCGTCTTGTCGAGATTTACCCTCTGTGTTGTCATAACTGCATGCCGGGAAGTGAAAGCGTTTGCTGAGCGTAAAGATATTTGCTAACAGGAAAGTGTATGAAAAAATTACAGGCTTTCGTTAAGACAACATAAGGAGCATATTGTATACACATACATGCATATGGAGACTCAGTTGAAGTGACAAAGCACAGCAAGCGATGCAAACAAATATGTTCCAAGGTTTCGAGCGACCTGCTCTTTTTCAAGGATGATGACAGCTTGTTTAGCTCACGTCAGAAGTGTGAATGACGTCATTGGGTCGATGCTGAAAGATTTCCGTCCCGACAGAGATGTAATCACCAAGTGATGCGGACTCTGAAACATCGTCCTGTTGTGACCATCTCTCCTCATGGTGGTCATATATACTGCATATTGCCCGGGCCCTGAAAATCGCGATTCAAGCAGTCCTGATTTTGTTCGACCTGCAGTTTTGAGCGGGTAAAAAGAATTTAGGTGTTTTCTCTCTCAGGTTATGGTATCCACTAGATCATTCAGATTTCGAATTATTACCACCAGAGTACACCCACATCTCTGATTATGCTGCATCTGTTATTATTTCATCAATTTGTCTATTGTCATCAAGAATCAAACTCTTTAGAGTCCTGAGAGAGAGAGAGAGAGAGAGAGAGAGAGAGAGAGAGAGAGAGAATGTTGCTTACAGCCCCCCACACTCCGACCCCACCTGTCGTGTATTTTCATGAATCCGTCGTGTATTTTCGTGAATCTGGATCAAGGCCATGGAGTTTTAAGCTATATTTGCCTGTCATCCAGTGAACTGGTTTTCGTTGATTTTTCTGTTTCGCCCACCACGGAGAAAAAAGTTATTTCTGACTGTTACATCCGCCTCGTCGCGAAACAGCTCCCGTCTGGCGGGCATAGTCATCGTGAACCAACTTGTACACACCAACAACAACACCAGAACAGCCCAGTAAAACCCCGCAATAAACGGCCACCAAGATCTATTCCGAGAGAGAGGGGCCATCATCTTCCCACCGGCTTCCCAAAGCGGACACCTTGCAGGAGGCCTTGGAACAGATTCTCTGTGGACCGTGTGGCACCTTCAGGTTGCCCGCCCATCCTTCAGGGTCTGTGTAGATGGAGAGGCGTTTACGGCTCCACGGCGGTGGTAGGTACGTTCAGTATTATTGGTTAGTCCTCCACCCACTACTGGGTAAAATGGCAGGCGATGATAATAACCTTTCCAGGAGCGTGGGAGGTGGGTGGGGACGGGGTGGGGGGATGGGGGGAGGGGGGAGGGCAATGGACCAATCTAACACGAAATTAATACCACTGGTTTTTTTAGTTTCGTTGTTGTTGTTAGTGTTGTTGTAGATTTTTTTATTTCATTATGATGGCTCCTGCCGATCACATGTGGGACCTTTTCAGGGACTGTTATTATATATATGGATTTTAAAAAGCACGCACACGCACGCACGCACGCACACACACACACACACACACACACACACACACACACACACACACACACACACACACACACACACACACGTCTAAGCCTGGAAAAAGACACAAAAACAACTAGGACAATACGTCCATATTAAGATTTGTGGGATGGGGATGGGAGATGGCAGGATGCCCAAGCCTGACACAGAAACAAAGCAACAATAGGGCAGTATGTACCTAGTAACATCAGCTAACAGCGTCGTAGCTTTAAGATGTTGACATTCGTGGGGCGGGTCATACTGGGCGGTGATGGAGGTGACGTCAGCCAGTCCGCTGGCCTTTCTCGCACCTGGATTAGAAGTGGAGTGTGACGAGAGAGAGAGAGAGAGAGAGAGAGAGAGAGAGAGAGAGAGAAATATTCAGATGCAGCAAAAAACACGTGAAGGCCTTAGGGGCAAACTGTAGAACTGCAGAACGGACAGTGTCCCCACACTGGGCTGTGTGTGTGCACAGTGTCAGCACCTAGTCGCCAGATTCACATACACACACACGCGCGCGCGCCCATCACACGCACGCACACACACACACACACACACACACACACACACACACACACACATACACACACACACGCGCGCGCGCGCGCACGCACGCATGCACGCACGCATCCACACACGCACGCGCACACACACACACACACACACACACACACACACACACACACACACACACACACACAGACACACACACAGAGGGGCGGGAAGATAGGGTGGATTGGACGAGGGGAGGGGGCTGGAGAATGGATGATTGGGGGGGGGGGGGGGGGGGGGGGGGGGGGACTCCTCCACAGGGAGATGAAGAGCATGAAATTCACACTCAGAAATCTGCTGTGACAGCAATGAGGCGACACCGCCCAATACAGTGTGATACAGTACAGCACCAGCAGGACATCACGATGCCAGACAACTCTGCACACACACATGATGCTGCGCAGCGTATTGCAGTAAAATGCAGAACAGAAGAGTACATTTTTTACAACGCAGTACAAAAAAAAAAAAAAAAAAATTCAACACTGTACAATGCTCAGAATGTATTACAGTACAATGCAATGCAGAAGAGTACAATATAACGCAGTGCCACAAGAAATTCAACACTGTACAATGTTCATAATATATTACATTAAAATGCAGTACAGAAGAGTACATTACAACGCAGTACAAAAAACATTCAACACTGTACAATGCTCAGAATGTATTACAGTAAAATGCATTGCAGAAGAGTGCATAACAACACAGTACAAAAAAAAAAAACATTCAACACTGTACAATGCTTAGAATGTATTACAGTAAAATGCAATACAGAAGAGTACATAACAACACAGTACAAAAAAACATTCAAGACTGTACAATGCTCAGAATGTATTACAGTAAAATGCAATATAGAAGAGTACATCACAACGCAGTTCACAAAACATTCAACATTGTACGAAACTCGCAACGCATTAAATGCAAATGCAATGCAGAAGAGTACAATACATCGTCGTACCCTCTCCCCCCCCCCCCCCCCCCCCCCCCCCCCCCCCCCCCCCCCATTCAACACTGTACAATGCTCACAATGTATTACAGTAAAATACAGTACAGAAGAGAACATTAGAATGCAGTACATATAAAATTGAACACTGTACATGGCTTACAATGTATTACAGTAAAATGCAACACAGAGGGGTACATTACAACGCAGTACAAAAAAAAATTCAACAGAGTACAATGATCACAGTGTATTACCGTAAAATGCAGTACAGAAGAGTACGTTACGACGCAGTACAAAAAAATCAGCACTGTACGATGCTGTCAATGTATTGCAGTAAAATGCAGCACAGGACAGTACATTACAGTGCACTACAAAAATATTCAACGCTGTCCAACGCTGCGTGGCATTACGCAAGTAACGAGTTGTGATATGATATAATATGTTGTGTACTACAGTGCAACACAGTCAGCCGTATCCTGCGATAATCGAATGCAGTACGTTGCAAACTAATGCAAAACAATACAACGAAACGCGAAATCATGTACCGCGTGCATCAGAAAACGGTGCAACACAAAACAGTATAGTGAACTTGTAGCCAGTGTAGTTGATTATCAAAAAGAAGGTCAAGGTTTAAGGTTGAATTTCCCACACTACGGACTGTCAAAGGTTCACATGTCGAGGGTAAGGCATGATGGAAGGCGGAGCCTATCTCTCTCTTTCCACAGCCTTCAATCTTCCCTGAACAGAAACAGGTGCCCATTAACTGCTGGGTGGACAGAGAGGGTTCTCAAGCCGAAAAAAAAAATCCGACCCCACGTAGGGTTCGAACTCAGGACCTTCTTCAGCTCCCCGCAAGCAAATACTCTAACCATTCGACAACCAGGCCCTTTAGCTGATTATAGCACAGTATAACAGAAAACATCTCATTACGGTACAGCACAGCACAGCCTGAAAGAACACAGTGTTTATGCATGGCAGGAAGCAAAAGGTACACCCGAGGGTGAGTCTGGGGCCCAGAGAAGTACTGTCCTCGAACTGCCGAACAAACCCAGCTGGGAGCAGTCCTGCACCCCCCTTGGAAGCCTGCGCCGTGTTGACGTAGGGTACAGGCACGGACAGGGCCTTTGATTAAGACGTCGAGGGATATAATTTCTTCCTGGCAGATGCCATTGTGTAATTAATGACTATGGGAGCGTTCCCATGGGTGCACCAGCCCATTATGGCTGGAGAGAGCCCACCGGCGAAAAAACGCCACGGTGAAGCAACCGCCATGTGCATACAGCAGCCTCGGTCGTTGCTGTTTCGCTGACAGGTGAAGACAGTACACTCCACGACATGGGCAAACTTTGGCCACGAGGCGAAATGTAATGTACCGCATGCACCGCAAGCAGTACAGCACAAAACACGTGTGATTAAGTTTTATTGCGATGTGTTCGATTATAGGACAGTTGGATACAAAACGAGTCATGGCGGCACAGGACGCCCTCAAACATTTACACAGCAAATGCATGCAGGGAAACACGACACAGATCAATACATCACATTAC
>JADBJO010014453.1:5000-7500 GCA_016801955.1 Conus betulinus | reverse complement strand
TTTGAAACTATCTCTGTTTATTTTGCCATTTGAAACTACCTCTGTTCATTTTGCCATTTGAAACTACCTGTGTTTATTTTGCCATTTGAAACTACCGCTGTTCATTTTGCCATTTGAAACTACCTCTGTTCATTTTGCCATTCGGACATGATCGCTGAAACAATCCGCTCACTATTTACGGCAAAATGTATTCTGTGTCCTTCTGTGATTTTCGTTCATTATCATTTCTAATTTACGTCCTTTACGTCTCTACGAAGGGTTCGTAGGATCAGGATATCTTTGGATCCTATGCGCGTATGAGTATGTGTGTGCGTGTGTGTGTGTGTGTGTGCGCGCGCGCGCGCGCGCGCGCTGCGCGCGCGAGCTCTCTCGCATTTTAACATGTAGTTTGGCAGGTGTGCCGGTGTGTGTTTGGCAGGGTTCACCTTTGAAATCCGTTTACCCCTAGAGACTTTGGCCCTGTGGCAGAGGAATTCTTTTAAAACTAAGCTGTTCGCGCTCTTTTAAGTCTCACCCAATGCAAAAATGGGAGTGAAGTGTTTTCCTGTACCTTCTAGCCCGCGCCTCTCTGTCTCTCTGTCTCTGTCTCTCTGTGTGTGTCTCTGTCTGTCTGTCTGTCTCTCTCTCTCTCTCTCTCTCTCTCTCTCTCTCTCTCTCCTCTCTCTGTCTGTGTCTGTCTCTGTTTCTGTCTTGCTCTGTTTCTCTGTCTCTCTGTCTGTCTCCCCCCCCCCCCCCCTCTCTGTCTCTCTCTCTCTCCATCTCCCTCTCTCTCTCTCTCTCTCTCTCTCGGGGGTGGGGAGCGCGCGGCGGGGGGGGGGGGGGGGGGGGGGGGGTATATGTGTGAATGTGTTTGGGTACGTATGGCGCACACACACGTGTGCTAGCACGTGCTGCTCACACTTGTGTGTGAGTGTGGTCGGGTCATGCAGAACCTAAAACAAAGAGGAAAAAAAAAAGTATTCAAAAAAAAAAAAAAAAAAAAAAAAAAAAAAAAAAAAAAAAAAAAAAAAAAATCCCATTCCCTTACGACTAAGGTCATTGGTCATCGTCCGCTCCCTCCAAGTCTGTTGACACGCTTGGCTGAGAGCAAGACAAACGCTTTGTTGTAGCCGGTGAGGTTTGGTCACGCTAAGGGGCAGATGGTGGGCTGCAAAATGCAAAAGAAAAAAAAAAATGTACAGTGCAGTTGAACTGCCAAACGATGGAAATTTACTCTAGACAGTGAAACTGCCAAACGGTTAGAGAACAATACTGTAAAGTTAAACTGCAAAAACGACAGAAAAGTGCGTAATACGATTTGAACTGCAAAGCGATAGAGAATTATATAATAATACAGTTGAACTGCAAAACGAATACTAGAGAAGAAATATACAATACTGTTGAACTGCAAAACGATAGAGAACTATACAATACTGTTGAACTGCAAAACGATAGAGAACTACATCGGACAGTTGGACTGTAAAAACGATAGAAAATTACACAGGACAGTCGAAACTGTAAAACGATAGAGAACTACGTGATACAGTTGAACTGCAAAACGATAGAGAACTGTGCAATACAGATGAAGTGTTAAAACGATAGAAAACTAAAGAAGACAGTTGAATTGCTAAACGATAAACAACTATACAGTACCGATGAAGTCTAAAACTATAAAAAAAAAAAAAAAAAACTTCAGAGGAAAACCAGTAGACTGATATTTCTTCAGAAGTGACCATGGACCATGTGGAAATGGGGGGGGGGGGGGGGGGGGGGGGGGGGGGGGGGGGGAGGTGACCAAGCAAAGAGAAACATGGGACACGAAGGCCGGAAAAATCAAGGATTAAAAATCCACAAGGATTAAGAAAAAACTCCAAGTTTTTAGCAAGTTTAACAGACATCTGTGTATGTATGTATGAGCCTATGTCTGTATGTATGTATTTATGTGTGTGTATGTATGTATGCATGTCTTTATCTATCTATCTTCTGTCTATCTATCTATATATCTACACACACACACACACACACACACACACACACACACACACACACACACACACACACCCACACACACGCACACACACACACACACACACACCACACACACACACACACACACACACAACACAACACACACACACACACACACACACACACACACACACACACACCACACACACACACACACACACACACACACACACACACACACACACACACACGGACTCGCAACTCGCAGTCACAGCTTCACATCCCCGTGCTCCTTTCCCACCTCCCCCCCCCCCTCTCCCCCGCTCCTCCTCCACCCTACCCCCCGCGAACCCCCAGCAACCCACCACCCCCCACCCCACCACTGCAGCTCCCAGTGCTCCATCCATTCCTCCGTCTCCCACCCCTCCTTCCCATTATTGCTTCATCATCGTGAACACCCCACAGCAACGTCGTGAACACCCACAGCAAACGTCGTGAATACCCACAGCAACGTCGTGAACACCCACAGCAACGTCGTGAACACCCACAGCAA
>JADBJO010014452.1:45979-47636 GCA_016801955.1 Conus betulinus | reverse complement strand
TTTCCTCTTAAAGTCGTCAACATCCTACAGGACATGTACGCAGACAACCAGGGCTGTATGCGACATGATGGACAGCAGAGCGACTGGTTCCACGTGCAGACCGGGGTCAGGCAAGGCTGCGTGATCCCGCCGACAATTTCCTTGTCGTCATTGACTGGGTGATGAGGAAGGCCACCAGCGATAGGGCGAGAGGGCTTGTATGGGGACTGACAGCCAGGCTTGAAGACTGCGACTTCGCCGACGATATTGCACTGCTGTCGCACGCCCAGCAAGACATCCAGGAAAAAAACATCAAGAGTGGACCTAATAGCCAGCAGCGTGGGACTCAAGATTCAACCTGACAAGACCAAGATCATGAAGGTGAAGACGAAGAGCGCAGAGAAGACCAGTGTGCGAGGCTCAGCTCTAGAGGAGGTGGAACACTTCAAGTACCTCGGCAGCTACATCTCGGCCGACAGCAACATTGAGAAGATCTCAACCAGGATAGGACTCGCACCCGGGCATTCAGCGGGTTGAAAAACAACTGGAAGTCAACTGCCCTGCAAACCAAAACCAGTTGAAGATCTGCAAGTCCAACGTACGCTCAGTACTCATATATGCCTCAGAGACATGGAGAACCAACAAGAAGATTGAGAGTAGGATCAGTGGCTTCGAAGGAAGGTGTCTTCGCCGAATCCTGAAACTTCAGTGGCCGCAGCGTGTCACCAACAGGGAAGTGTCAAGGCACACCGGCATAAACAACATTGTGGCCGAGGCGAAGCAGCGGCGGTGGAGGTGGCTGGGACACATCCTTCGGATGGGCAAGCCCAGACTCCCTCATACTGCGCTGAGATGGGCACCACCGGGAAAGAGGAAGCGAGGCAGACCACTCGGCACCTGGAGGAGGACAGTGAAGGAGGAGATGAGAGAGGCAGGCAAGACCTGGAATGAACTGAGCTGGCTTGCCCAGGACAGAGAGGGCTGGAGGGAGTTTGATGGAGCCTTATGTCCCGGGATGCGGAATGAGGAGGATTAAGTAAGTAACACACACACACACACACACACACACACACACACACACACACACACACACACACACACACACACACAGAGTACATTCACTAAACAGCACAATGCGAAGAGACAACTTTGATGTTCGGTGACAGGTGGCACTCTGCTTTAATCCTTCGTTCACTTTTTCAGAACATTTGACGCAAAGAAAAGTTGTTGTTACGTATGATGTGACAGACAGACGTAGTCCGAAGGTCAAAATCAACGGAGAATCGAGAACAAATTGCTGATGATGTGGCTTAGTAGCCCTGATGTGACTCTTGCGGTCGGCTGGGCTATAAACACTACAACGTGACGAGACTCAGTCTGGACCTACGGAGATATAACATGCCTTTGTGTTGCTTATATGTTGCTTAATGCATACAGTTCTACCTAGATGAATGCTGAACAAAACACCACACAACACGCTTCAGTCTCAAGGCCTTCAGGCAAGGGCAAGATGAACGGAAACAAAGAAAAGCTAGACTTTAAACAATGCGTTTCCTTTTTTTGTGGGTTCTTCAACCTCTAATTTTTCTGTCTTTTTTTTTTTCTTCTCTTCTCCCCCCCCCCCCCCCCCCCCCCCCCCCCCCTCCCCCCGTTTTTTTTTTTTTTTTTTTTTTTTTTT